>FIZU01011611.1:0-20319 GCA_900064475.1 Pseudococcus longispinus | reverse complement strand
ATATCTCGAGAACCGGTTCACAAAAATGAAAATAGTATATAACCTTTTTTGTTGGCCCTTTTAAATACTATACAAATTGTTATGTGCACTTTTCACGTAACTGCGATATTCAAGGCACTAGAGGTATTTGAAAATTTCAATTGGCCATATCTCGAGAATCGGTTCACAAAAATGAAAACAGTATACAACCTTTTTTGTGCATCCTTAAAAATGTTATCTAAAAAGTTATTTTCAAATTTTACGTAAATGCTTTATTTACGGCGCTACCGGTATTTGAAAATTTTAATCGCGAATGACTCGAGAACCGGTTCATCGATTTTTTGTCTAATTCAGTAGGTTTCTATTCATAATAGCACTCGACTTCACATGAAAATTTCAGCTTACAAGGTTAATTATTACAAGACTTATCGTCTGGGCAAAGGTCTAGGTAAACCGTCAGAGCTATTTTAATAGCTAATTATTCGATTCTCAGGAATGAGGTAAAAACACCAATTTTTACGGATTTCTGGTTGAGAATTTTTTTCGAACAATCTGACAACATTGCTCACATGAAGCAACGTGTTATCTCCTTCTTACCTTCTGTCTCTTATCAAAATTAACTCAAATCAAACAGATAACGAGTAGAGTACCTAATTATTTGGTAAAATTACTTTTTTCCAATCAGTAACAGCGTGATGGATTCCAACGAGCCACAGTATTTAATCGCGTTTGTGTATAAATAGGAATTTTCAAATTAATACGAGTATTTTCTTATCTTTGGATAGTAAACGTTTAGAAGTGTATTGATCGGCGTTTCCGGTAATTTGTTGAATGAAAAATTCTTGAAACAGGGCGTTGCTCGTTCGATTAAGTACGAGTAGATATCTTTACATAATTTCAACGAATCTAGCTCAATTTTGTATACTCGAAACAAAATTAATCCAACATTCGATGCAATATTTCGCATCATGAGAGTCTAAATAATTCAATAATATTTTCATCATTAAATTGTAGTGTCGAATAATAATTATCATTCGTAATCGACGAGTATCACATAAAATCGAAAATAAATTCGAATTGAGCAGCTTTCGAGATCTACGTTTAAAAATATGAAAAATGTCGAGGCTCGAATCTCGAAATCATTGTATTATGGTTTCAAAATAACCATAAAATAATCAAAAGAGAACATTCGAACCATTCTCCGATTACTCAAGAAAATTATTCCGGCTTAAATAATGTTCAACTCGACCCATTCATTCCTATAAATAATTCCATTACCTTGATTTTGGTAAATTATCGTTGATCATAGTTCACAGGTCATGGGTTAAAAGGGGTCTGGGTACAGTCGGAAGTCGAATATTGCGTGCTCATTGATAGTTCAGGCATCATAATTGAATTCTTTCAAAAAGTACATAAATTTGGTAACCATTTTTCATCAAAAAGGAAACCAACAGAAAGCCGATTTTCATGATTTTAGAACTTTGAAAGTTTCGGACTGTAAACATGATTCGAACTTTGAAAAAAATCGTCAAAATTTTCATATCTTTTGAAACATAATTTCAACTTTCGGTCAAAAATTATGAAAATTGTTGAAAATACTTTCAAATTGGTCAAAATTTCTCAAAGATCGGAGCAAATATTGAAAAGAATTGTTCAAAAATCATGAAGATTTTTTCAAAGATGGTGTAATGGCTGATAAATCGTGAAAACAATCGAAAATATCGTAAATAATTTATAAAAATCTTCACAAAAATTATCTCAAGAATGAAAAAACGAAATGTCGGTTTTTTACCATCTTTTCTTTTTTAATGATTCCTATAAAAATTTATGAATTTGGAATTTTCATAACTTTTACAACCATTTTCAACAATTTTTAAGAATATTTTCACAATTTCCACGAGATTTTCGATACACTTCATAATTTTTGGCCTTTCAAACGAAATTTTTAGTGATCTTCATGAAAATCTAGAAAATTGCAACATTATCGACAATTTTTATCATATATTTAATGGGTTTCATGAAAATCTAAACAATTTTACAATTTCTGTCATTAATTTGTGATATTTTGGTAACTTTGACATTTTTACATCATATTCAAAAATTAAGGAGGAAGTGAAAAAATGGCAAAAATTCGATTTTTAGGTCACCCCCACCCCATCGAGCCAAAAAGATTCAAACATGATTTCATTTTATATTTAGCAAAGGAAATATTTCAAAAAAACAAGTTCTTCGACATTTCGATATCTCAATTTTACTCACTTCATTCGATTTGAGATCTTAAACCAAAATTTATCCATTTTTATAAATTTTGTTCATGAATTTATCGAAAGTTTTAGGTTAAAAAAATTTCTTCTCTAGCTATAACTGGACTAGGCAGGTAAATAGTAATTTTGTCAAAAATAAAGGGTAGGAAATATTTTCTTTCGAATTCAATTTACTCTTCTTGCTTCAAGTTTTCTACATTTGTTAAAAGGACAAAATGGGGTATCTTTACGTCAACACAAAAAAAATCGGTAAATTTTTCAAACAATGACTTCACAAAGCCACTTAAATCTGGCCAAACTAAAATGCCCAACAACATATTAGTATAAGCAAAGCTACAACGAAATAAATGCATGGAAAATTTACGAAGGAAGATAATTCCTTTGGAATAAATCTAACAAGCAATCAAATCTGATAAGTAATCTTTCAGAATTCAACATTACACTAAATAAGTACATATGCCTATATAAATACAATACGAGATAGCCTACGACACAATAAGGCGATAAATGCATCGTGAAGTAGATAACGCAGGTTTTAGACACATGTGTAAATAGTTGTAACTGCGTAAAACGGAAATGGTAAGCTGGGTTAGGTACAGATGAGAAAATCGTATCAGCATTTTCAAACAAAAATATATTATGTAGGTAGAGAGATAGATAGGTAGAATTGATCACAAAAAAATCCAGGCGAACAAGAAAAGATGAGTATAGATTACAATTTTACATGAATATTTGTACATTACAACTAAAGATGATTTTCGAGAGAATTTTCATATTGTACAAAATTATCGTACTGTATACACTTTTTTTCCATCAACGAATTCGGGTACCGTTTGGTTATCAGATTTCAAAAAAAAAGAGGAAAATTAAAACCAGAGATTACTTGAGAGCAAGTTCCAACGTACCAAATTATCTGTCGATATTCATCATTCGTAACTCTACATACTAATTACAACATGACCAAACTAAAATGCATACCACATTAATACAAGCAAAACTTCAACGAAGTAAAAGGTTGAAAAACTCACCCATCAGCTACAAATTTTCGCTAAGCATACAAACAATATTCAACAAACGATATACGCCGAAAATATACAGATTAGAAACACTCAACGAGAGCTGAGGATCGAAGTAACGAATAATTCATTTACGAATTCGAAGAATAAAACCTCGAAATGAAATTCGCGTATTTTTAAATGATCATCGAGAATTAAACCGAATGAAACGCATTTTTGTCGGTACGATAAACGATAATTTAGAAATGAAATGATTTCAATTAGCTGAATATAAAAACTGATAAAATAATTTCGGTGTTTCTACTGCTTAGGTACACGAACTACGACGGACTGGATGGATAGTTTTCTCACGAAGCGAACGTTCGAACGAACTGATAACGACAAGTTGAAAAAAACGTCAGTGTTGCCAATTTTGTTTCATCGTACGAGTACATGGATTAGATTGGAATTGAATAATTTTGTAGAGGGAGGGAAGTCTTTTCTTTTTTTCCCCTCGAAATGATAAGAATTCATTATGGAAAAACCAATGACGTAAAAAGATTTAGTGGCCTTAGTGCCAAGATATACAACTTTTGAAGTTGAAACATTGCCTGTTGCTACAATCCTCAAACACGAATCCATGATATGATAGTTTGTACCCAGGCACATAATTCGACATATTTTTTGAACCCATTGAAACCACCGAATCATAATTTTCAATTCAAATTCAATATTTAAAATTCCAGTTTTAATTGAATGAACGAATAATGAATTTCATAAAGCTTCGACATAACACGATTCAAAGATTTCGGTTGAAATAACGTTATGCATATAAAGAATATATACATCTAACGTCGTTTCATTTTCCATTGAGCTTTAATGCAAGAGTGAGTGTTGGTGTTTGTCTATTTTCTTATTTCAAAATGAATTTTGGTTCGAATGTGATCTGAATTTTTTCCTAGAGAATATTTTTTTTTTTTCGAACTAAGGGAAAACTCTGATATCTTTGTTGATCGAATTCGAACTCATGAAATAGAATAATCGTGAATAGATGATTGATTATTGATTAATGATTATTCTATTCGTAATAAAAAGATTTTTTTTAAACTGATTTTTACGATTCTCGTTGAAATTGGGAGTAGGTACTAGGTACCCCACTTCTTTTTTACAGGCATAATCTCGCTTAAATACTTCAATATAAAATTCGACAACGTTACCACGAAATTAAAACAGGTACAGATACTCAAGGACAATGTTTTTAAATTTTTTCAACTTTTTTTGACCCCAACAATGACCTTGAAATCGACTTTAAAAAGTTCAAATTATCGTGGGTGGCACAGTTTTGGTGCGGGCACTCTGGAATTTTTTTTAATCGTTTTCCATACCATTTTACACTACTCAGAATTTTCTTGTATTTTTGCCATTGGGGGGGGGGGGGTCGTATCTAAATCTTCAAAAAACCGATTTTTTAAAACGGTTTCCTCCCTTAACTAGGTCATTTCGGGTCGAAAAAATGTGTTCTTGTAATATATCATCAATGATACCAAAATACGCCATCAATTTGCATCTAGATAAAATTCGTTCTTTTTTTCGACTTGAAATAAATATTAGAGACTCGGTGTACTATGTTTTCTGGCTGTGGCTTATAATTTCGATTATTTTAGAGCTTTAAACTCTTGAAAGTTGCTCGAAGAAAATATTGATCTTGATTTTTGAATTTTTGACAAAATTTTAATCCGATTTTATAGGTCACACGGTACTATTTTGATAATATCCGAAAATCGACTTACTTCAGGGCTTCAAATTCTCAAAAATTGCTTGAAAAAAATTTTGATCTTGATTTTCGGGTTTTTGGCGAAATTTCAAACCATTTTAATAGGTCACACGGTAATTTTTCAATAATATCCAAAAATTGACTCATTTCAGGGTCCAAATTTTCAAAAATTGCTCGAAAAATTTTTTAGCTGTGATATTTGAATTTTTGCCGAAATTTTAAGCAATTTTAATAGAACGCACTGTAATTTTTTGTTAATATCCAAAAATCCATTGAATTCCAGGCCTCAATTTCTCAAAAAAATGCCCACAAAAAAATTGGGTCGTGATTTTTGAATTCCTGACGAAATTTTAACCTATCTTGATAGGTCGCAAGGTAACTTTTTAAAAATTATACGAGAGTTCATTTTTACTTGAAATTAGTGGGCGGCGCAACTTTGAAATTCAAGTACTTCCTATTGTGCCAACCGTTTTTCATAACCTTCGGCTCAATAAGTGTGAAATGAACCCATTCATTTTTTGGATTTGTTTTTTTTGGGCCCCCAACTGTACGCCGGACACGCAGCCAAATTTGGCTGAAAATCGCGTTCAAGGAGCACTAGCTCCTCACTGTGACGCTGGCCAAATGAACTAAACATATATTTGGAGCGAGGGAAGTATCCACTACCAAACTGAAAAAAATTGTTTGGCTCGGAGCCATTTTGAAAATGGGCGGTTTTTAGGCTCAAGCCCCTCATTGTGCCTCTACGAAAATCCAAAATACGTATTTTCTGCAATGTCCTAGAAAAAGCCAACTGAATGGTTTTGTTTTTTCTGGAACCTCGTGAATAAGTGAAGAAAATTTTCAACGTTAGTATTAGGACCCCATAACCCATTTCATAACATATCATCAGTCAAATTATTTCTAATCTTTCGTTTGTGAAATTTTAATCTGTATCAACATATGAATAACTTCTCTTGCCTATAGAAAAATTGGTAGATAAATGTACATTTCTAAAACTCGATAGTTACGTGATTAATTCTTTTAATTCAAAAATTCAATAAAAACAAATTCAAAACACGAGCAATGATAATACTAATAATGATCTCAAAAAACGTGTGTTAAATCTAACAGCTAAATCCAACGTACGCGCTAATATGCATTATTAAAAAATACTTCATCAAGTTTATTCAAAAATACAAGATAAAAACTTTATTAAAACTACAAAAAAAAATCTCATCGGATGTTTCCCGAGAAAAATTCACATTACACCACGACGACGGAATTGAAATAATCAGACTTTTTAGGTTGGAACTTTCAGATAACATTCCTAATCGTTATTGACAAACCACTTGAGAAGTATTTCGAAACACTCGTCGTCGTTAAGTTCGATGAGAATTCTGTAAAGGTCTATACTACATACCGCGTAAGTTTTACTCAATTTGTACTTCCGCACACTTTCGATATCAGTGAAGTACCATTTCAAACACTTATCCAAATCGGGAAGACATAAATCGAAACATTCATCTTGACGCAGTCTATACCACACTTGCAATTTACCAAAAAAATTGTCAAAAATTGCATCAATGAAATGGTCTTTTTGAACTCTTCGACACCACCAGCACACCACGACCCGAATTTATCCAAATATTTTTCTTCAAACACTGACCAATATTCCGTGTCGATGTCGAGGAGTGTTTTTTTAAATGAGTCTAAAAACGCGTGCTTCATAACTTGTAATTCTTCATTGGTCGTAAGCACTTGAGTAACCACTTTGATCATCTCATCCAAACTAGTATCGTCATTCCAACCATGCGAACAATTCGAAGCACACGACGTGATGAGAGTTTACTTCAAATTCCACCCGGATGAAACGTCATTCGAGAAAATATCGTCGACGAAATCGCTGAATTTAGTCCATTCATCAAAATCGATCAGGTACTTGAAATGATTTTATTTTAAACTCAAATAAAAACAAATTCGGACCACAAGAAATAATAATAATATGTACTAATAGTAATCTTAGTAAACGTACTTCAAGGAATAAAACAGCTAAATGTATTGTCATTAAAAAATTAATCAAGTTCATTAGAAAATATAAAATAAAAACTACGTTAAAACTAAATGCAGGTATAACAGAAAGTTGATCGTCTACTTCGCGAGTATAAAATCACAACGAACTTTTACCTCGCAATCACTTTTTACTTCGTTTTCTCAGTTTTTTTTCCAACTTTAACCTTTTTTGATTGGAACTTTTGTATGGCTTCTTGATCGTCTTCAAAAAACCATTCTAAAAGAAGTTCTAAAAACTCGTCGTCGATATTTTGGAAAATAGTTTTAAGACTCTCAATATTGCCAAACTCGTTCAACTTACTCACTTTGTAATTTTTCGCATCCTCGACACTCTTGAAATACCATCTCAAACATGTATCCAAACCGAGAAACACTTCTTCATAAAAATCGTTATATTCGCTCCACCACTCTTTCAATTCACCGAAATACCTGTCAAAAATGGCATATATGGGAATTGTTTTTCTGAACTCGCCGATGCCATCGTCACCACCCATACACCACGATACAAATTTATTAAAATACTCCTCCTCAAATAATGACCAATTCCTGTGGACGAGGTTTTTTCTTAACGAGTTTAAAAACGCTTGCTTTAGAACTTGTAATTCGTCATTGGTTGTAAACATCATATTAAGCACTTTAACCATTCCATCCAAACTGTTATCGTCATTCCAATTGTGTGGACAATCCGAAGCACACGACGTGATAAACGCTTTCTTTGCATTCAACCTGAACGAGAGATCGTTCGAGAAAATATCATCGACGAATTGGCTGAATTTATTCCACTCATTCACATCCGTTATGTAAGTTACTTTTCTAATCGTTTCTGATTCGAGTAACCTCTTCACATACCTTTGAGCTACACTCTCGTCGGTTGAATAAAATTGTACCTTCAGTTTCAAATTTTGCAATTCTAAAAGGTTAAACAACAATTCGCCTAGCTCTTGCATATCTTTCGAGTTTATTATCAACCTCTTGTACTTCAACTGATCTTCGACCTTTGGTAAACATAGATTTAACACTTCAATCATCGAATGCGGATCACCTACTTTACATCCGAATTCGACAGCATTTTGCAGAATCAGCCTCTTCCTGCAATCTTCGCTTTTCATCGATAAAAAAATATACAAGAACTCGAAAGCAGCGGTGCAATGATGAGATACGCGAAGAAACAAATAAATCATCTCTTTCTCCATAGTCCGGTTAATGTGATTTCTCAAGTGATCGGGGGCCGTATTCCAGACTTGTATAAACAATCGCATGTCTTCTTCCTTCGAAGCCGCATAAGGCAATATGCGTCTCACTACTTCGACGAACTGCGCATCAGTCATCAAGAATTTAGACTGATTCCACACCCGCATCGCAGTTTGGGGCGAATGAAAACGAGTCCAGAAATTCGCCATGATTTGATCGGGTATGCGGGACATTGCGTTGCTTTGTTGCTGCCAAGACATTTTGGAAAACATTTGAGGTTGATAGTTCGAGTTGAAATACTTGCTAAATCTATGGTATCTGAACAGGAACGCAGTTACTTGGTCAGCACTACTCAAACGATTCCAGAAGTACTCGAGAGCGGGTAAATCTTTGCACGTTGAGGCCATAGCAACATCGACTGAGTTGAAATCTTCCACTGGTATACTACGTAGATCGTTTTGCAGGAAACTATCCAATGATAATTTGATTAGATCGCCGTTCAGGTAACAAATCCAGTAGTAAATCATTTGGTTTTCTTCAATATTTGAATCAGAGTAAAACGACTGGGGCAGAGAATCCAATGAAAATTGGCTAATCTCGTTCTCCATGCAGAATTCCGACATAATGGCGAATTTTTGTTCGTCGCTCAGTTGGTTGGTCGATAACATGTTCTGGCCAGTTTTGCGATAATCGATTTTACCATTCGGTAGCCAAACGCAGCAAGTGAAGTCGAAACAACAAATACGATATTCTTTCAAATTATCCGATATCGTATGATATCTGAAATGACGTATCCACGAGCTTACTTCATCGCACACAGACTTCATCGCGGTTTTCAGTTTTTCCTCGATTGATCGAGGCGTTCCCAGAGATTCTATCATCTCAATGCACTTTTCACGATAATCGTCTATGTCACTGATTTCGTCCGGGATATCTTCGTTTGATTCTCCTTCAGATTCGTTAGATTCTTCACGAGAAATGTAACTGTGCCACGTTGCCAAGACTACCTGATTAATTGCCATCTCTTGTAGGCTGGGTAATGTGACATAGAACGCGTAACGTTCCTCGTCTGATTCATTTTCTCCGACAGACCGACACGAGTTGTTCGACATTTCGTTCATGATCTGAAATCGAAATTTCTCTCATAATTTCATACCAAAATCTGGTGATTTTTGTTTTCAAGCGAGAAGATGTTTGCCCGAGGATAAGCGCAATTTGGAGAATTTATATGAAAAAGCACTGATAAATGTTGAAATATTTATTCAAAAAATAAATTTCCAATTTCGAATGAAAATTGCGCAAAACAAGACAAAATAGCATGAAAATGAGGTGAAATTTCAAACATAAAAATCATTTGAAAAATCGATCAAACGATATTGAAATTTTTAGCATTGCAATGGAATATTGGAATAATTTGTACAAATTTTGACTAATTATGACGAATTTCAAGTGATTTAAATGCCCTGTGGGGTTCGGGAGCCCCCAAATTTTGGCTAAATTTCAACAAAAAAAAATTCCGATCATGTGACATATCGCTGGCTATATTTTTGACGATGCTAATTACGAATATCAACTTAGTTTTTCGATCCGAACCCCAAGTTCCCCACACCGAGCCCCCCAATTTCGAAAAAAAATGAAAAAATCACGTCGCATATGATTTGTTGGGCTTTCGGGATCGTTGATCTCAAATATCGACTCAATTTTTCATTTCTATCCCACCATGTACCGTAAACCCCCGCAAGACCTGAAAATTATGTAGAAACGGGGATGTTGGGGCACATATTTGGGTACAGTGGGGTGAAAATTGAAAACTGAGTGGATATTTGAGATCAGCGACCCTAAAAACGTAACAAATCATATGCGACATGATTTTTTCATTTTTTTCGAAATGGAGGGGGCTCAGTGTGGGGAACTGGGGGGTCGGATCGAAAAACTAAGTTGATATTCGTGTTCATCGCCATTGAAAACATAACTAACGATAGTCACATGACCGAATTTTTTTTGTTGAAATTTAGCCAAAATTTGGGGGCTCCCGAACCCCATAGGGCATTGAGATCCCACGATGAAACATCGTTAATTGTAAGTAGCATAAAGAAATTAGTCGACTTGAATTTTTACAAATTTTTAAATGGTAGCTCAAAGAAGTGACAAATTTTTGGAAATCGAGTTTTTTGAAAAAACCCGAACTTGCAACTTTCAAAATTTTTTATACACGAATTTTCATCTACTTTCGACATAAGGTTCCAAAGTCGGATACCTCAGCACGAAATCGCCATTGCATGCTAACTTTAAGGCCCCACCTCCCAGCCTCCTGAGGGGTGGGGAGCGAAACAATGGTGGTTTTCTTACCTACCCTATGGGAGAATCTTGTAAACAAATTTTGAACAAAATCGGGGGGGATTGCATTTCTCCGTCACATTGACATGGAATGACCCTATTGAAAATTAATCCAAAAAATTTTGAAATGAAGGTTGGGAAAAAATGAAATTCAATTCATAACATATTTATTCAAAATCGACATAATGATCATAAAACATCAATAAAAGACCGAAAAACACGAAAAAAAAACAAGTTTAAAATGTCATAAAACAAAATGGTCAGATTGTAATGAAAATAATCTGCTAAAATATCACAGAAAATCGCAGGAAAATTGCACACGTGCAAATAAAATTGTTCAAATTTCGCGAAACTCGTTGAAAATGAGAAGAAATTACAAACATAAAAATCGGTTGTAAAATTGATCAAAAAACTGAAATAATTCAATTTTTTTGATGTCGTAACCGAGTTTTGGAAGATTTGCAAAATTTTTGACTACTTTTGACAAATTTCAAATCATTTTGAATGATTTTCAAAGAAATTTCTACATAACTACATTCAAATTATTTTTTCATCACCGAAAAAAAATCCAATTGGATTTCAACAATTTTTACTTCTTTCGAGTAGTTTCGATAGAAGTACTTGCCTAATGAATTTTTCACCCCACATTGAACATTTTTTTCATCACGTTGTTTTAACAACTTTTCAATCATGTAAACGAATTATTGTGTTATGTGAAATTATTTTATTCGCAATACAAAAAACTTCTGCATTAATTCCGATGATTTTAATGTTTTATTTATTTATTTATTTATTTATTTATTTATTATTTTTTTTTTTTGGAAATTATAATTATAGGTAAGAATGGGCCTTACTCAATCTTTTTTTAAAGAGCATACCTATGTAAGACCATTTTAATTCTTTCAGATCTTCAATTAATAGGAATCACTGACAATTGGTTGAAAACCACAGAACCAATTTCAAAAATACGAATAGTCCAATACTTTATTCAAAATTCAATAAAAACAAAATAAAAATACGAGAAATAATAACACTATCGAGATCTTAAAAAACGTCCTTTAAATCTAAAAATTATATAAAATTTCATACGAATTACAAAATAATCAAGTTCATTTGAAAACGCAAACTAAAAACTTTGTTAAAACTACATAAAGACAACAAAAAGCTCATCAGCAATTCACTGAAAATAATTCACAATAAAGCTTACTTCTGAATCACTCATTGGTATCTTTCCATTTTTCTCACAGAATTAAACCATTCTCGATTTGAACTGTTGAATGCTTTCTTCATCGGCATCGAAGAGCCAGATCAAACACGCCTCTACGAACTCGTCGTCCGTTCGTTTGAGAGCATTTTTCAGATTTGCAATATTGCCGAACTCGTTCACTTTACTCAATTTGTACCTTTTCGCACCTTTCACACTCATAAAGTACCATTTTAAATATTTATCGACAACACAAAACGATTCCTTCAAACTTCCATCACTACCAAACCACCTTTCAAAATTGTCGAAATAATAATTGAAAATGTCTTCGATGGCAATTTTCTTTTTAAATTCATCGACACCATTGTCACTACCGACTAACCATCTTACAAACTTATTGACATTTTTCTCTTCGAATGATGACCAAAAATACACTTCAGAGAGTATTTCTCTAATCGAGTCAAAAAACGCATGTTTTACAATTTGTAATTCGTCATTGGTCGTAAATACCAGACTAAGCACTTCCACCATCTCATCAAAACTATGTTCGTTATCCCAACGGTGTCCGTCAATCGAAGCACACGACATAATAAAGGCCTTTTTTAGATGCAACTTGAATAAAATATCGTCTGAAAAAAAATCATCGACGAATTCGCTGAATTTATTCCATTTGACAACATTAGCTATGTATGGTAACCTTGAAATGTAATTCGATTCGAGTAACTTCTTCATGAATTCTTCAGCTACGCTCACGTCAGTCGAATAAAACTGCACTGTAAGTTTCAAGTTTTCCAGACGACAACAGCTGAACAACTGAGCCCCCCGGATTAGCATATCATGCGATTCCATTATTAAATTTTTGTACGTTGATTGATCTTCGGCATTCGGCAAACACAGACCAATCACTCTGTTCATTGAATTCGGATTAAAGACTTGAGACCCGAATTTGGCAGCGTTTTGCAGAATCAGCCTCCTTCTGCAATCTACGCGTTTCATGGATAAAAAAATGTACAGAAATTTGAAAGCAGCAGGGCAATGATGACGTGTGTCGAGAAACCTCGCAATTATCTCTTCTTCCATCGTCTCCGCAACATGATTCCTTAGCTGTTCGGACGCCATATTCCAGATTTGTATAAACAATTGCATATCTTCCTGCTTAGAAGCCACATACTGGAATAATTCACGCACTATAACGACGAATTGTGCGACGGTGAATAGGTTTTTACAATGGTTCCAAGTCCATAGGGCAGATTTCAGCGATTTACAACAAATCCAAAAATTCAACAAAATTTGAACGGGTATTTGCGCCAATACGCTACGCTGCTGCTGCCAAGACATCTTGGAAAGCATTCGCGATTGGTAGCTCCATTTGAAATAGCCACTATGTCTGCTGCACATCAACACGGCCGTAGTTACTTGATCACTCAAACTCAAGCGATTCCAAAAATACTCGGTAGCTGGCCAATTTATGGACGTTGCAGCCATGACGACATCGACCGAGTTCAAATTAAGCAACGGTATATTTCGCAGATCGTTTTTCAGGTAGCAAATCCAATAAAAAATCAGTTCGTCTGCATCGAAATTCACCTGATTGACAAATGATTCGGGTAAAGATGATAAAGAAATTTTTGAAATCTCATTTTCCATACAGAATAAAGATAAAATGGCGAATTTTTGTACATCGCTCAGTTCGAGAATTGATAACATGTTCAGAGCAGTTTTGCGATAATCGATTCTACCATCCTGGCCCCAAGCGCAGCAATTAAAGTTGAAACGATAAATATAATACTGCTCCAGATCAGGTGAAAATGGTTTGTCCACGAAATAACGCATACAATTTCGTATTTCGTTGCACACGAACGACAGCTCAGATTTTAATTTTTGTTCGATTAACCTAGGCACTCTCAGAGCTTCGATTAATTTGTTGCAGTCTTTCATATATGCAATGACGAACCTAGTATCAGCCTTGCATTCTTGGTTTAATTTTAAGCCAAATTCTTGGGATTGCATACGAGAAATGTAACCGTTCCATATTGCCAGAACTACTCTATTAATTGCTATTTCTTGTAAGTTGGGGACTGTGACGTGGAACACGTATCGTTCCTCGTCGTACTCGGTTTCTTCGACTTCATTGCGTGTGCGGTTCGGATTTTCGTTCATGATCTGAAATCGAAAGTTCTCTCATAATTTCGCACTAAATTTCGAAGATTTTTTTTCAAAAGTTCGAATAAGTAAACCAAGAATAAGCATGATTTGGGAAATTCGCCTAAAAAAAGATGATAAAATGTAGAAATATTCAAAAAATTACGACGAGCGGTTATCTCGAGTGCAGCGGATGAAATATCAACCAAATGAGTAAAAAATTCTAGGAAATTATTGGAAATGTGATAAAAATTTCAATAATTATGACGAAAAATTGTACAATAAGCTATCAACACATCGACTAATGTTTCTATTTTCTCAAGGGCTGTTCTAGTGCGGCCTTTTTCATTTTCGGGTGAAAATAATTCGACGAAATGTACTTGTTATGGATAGATAACATCAATTTTAAAATATAATCGCTCTTACATAGTGTCTACAGGATTTTTTTTTTAAAATCAGTATTTTCTTATCACAAAACTTTCAGAAGTCTACTCTTTCAAAAAAGACTTGAATCATGGTGGGGCTGGAAGTCCAAAACTTACCGGGAGTAGGACTAAATGGTTCAATTTTCAAAATTAGGAATAAAAAGCTGCTATAAAAATTTCATATTGGAAGGGGGGATTTTGTGCACTAAAAAACGCGTTTTTCAACAACGTGTGTGTATGACAAAAATAAAAGAATAAATTCCTCGCCATAACCAATAAAACTACAAAACATAGAATATACTTTTGCTCGTTAAATTTTTCAAGTCCATAAAGTCGTGATATTTGAAATTTTCTTGAAATTTTTCAAGTCCAGCGAGTCATTTGAATTTTGAAAAATTTTCCAAGTTCAAAAAAGTCAGACAAAATACCTAAAAGTCGGCGTAACGGATTATCTTAAATAAATTTCGTAACAGAATTTTTTTGAAAAATTTTCAAAATCCTATTTCAAGTACAATATGAGATGATGTGAAATTTCCAACAATTTTTACAACTTTTGAACAATATTGTCATCTCTTCGAACCTTTTTAAAAATAGCTTCTCAAAATGTCATTAAATTATTGGAAATGCGAGAAAAATTGATGAATTTTTATTCAACTGTTGAAAAAATAGTAAAATTTTGATTAAAATGACATAAAATGTCGAAAAAAAAAAGATAGATCCACTCTTCAAGTGGACATAATGGTACATGGATATGTCTTTTTAAAATTCACAAGTTTTCCAAAGTTTAACAAAAAGTTCCCGTCATTTTTGGAAATCTGAAAACTTTTCCAAGCCCAAAAAAGTCTGACAAAATGTCTAAAATTCAATTTTTCGAGTTGAAAAAAAATCTAGATTATTTGAGCGACAAAATGTCTTAAGGCATTATCTCTTAAATTTTCCAAATTCAAAAAGTCATTGAAAAAATCTGAAAATTTTTCCAAGTTCAGAAAAGTCTGACTTGAACTTCCTGGAAAATTTTCAAATCCATGAAGCTGAAATTTTTCAAATCTAAAAATTAACTTGAGTTTTGAAAGATTTTTCAAGTCCAAAAACGTCTGACAAAATATTGGAAAGTATCCCTTATTTCTAAAATTTTCTTAAATCAAAAAAGTCTAAATCATTGGTCTGACAAAATGTCTAGAAGTCAGCATTAGTTCTGAAATTTTCCAAGTTCAAAAAGTCGGTAAAAATCTGAAAATTTTTCCAAATTCAAAAAAGTCTGACAAAATGTCTAAAAATCAGAATTAGGTAATAAACTGTCTGACAGAATGTCTGATTTGAACTATATTGAAATTTTTCAAGTCCATTCAATTAAAATTTTGAAAATTCAAAAATTCATTTGATTTCTTTAAAATTTTTCAAGCACAAAAAAGTTTAACAAAATATCTGAAATTCGACGAGATTTCCTGCCTTACAAAATTCGGAAAGTTATCCTGGTATCTAAAATTTTCCAAGTTCAAAAAGTCTAAATTGTTTGTCTGACAAAATGGTTCTATTCTCAGTAGTACTCGATCTGTCATACAAATTTCACTTATTTGGTCAATTATCGCACTACAGGTAAACCGTCAGGTCAATTTTAATAGCCGATTTTTCGATTCTCGAAAATCAGCCAAAAAATAATAATCAAGATTAATTAAAATCAAGTATGAAAGTTTCTTTGAAACAACAAAAAAATCACACAGACTGTCTCCTGAGTTAAATTCACAAGGAACCTCTACATCAGAATCAAATAATCGTATATTTCGCATTCTATAACACACCTTCAACTCAACAAAATATTGATCGAAAATGGCATCGATAGAAATGGTTTTTTTTCGAATTCGTCAACACCATCGTCACCACCGATACACAAAAATACAAATTTCAGACGTATCTTCAGCTTATAGCATTTACTGGAAGATGGTTGAAAAACCACAGGACCGATTAAAAAAACAAATATTTCTTTGATCATATCATAATCTTATGCTCATATCATCAATAAAATTCTACAACACGACGTCTACAAGACTTTTTTTTTCCAAAATTACTACTTTTTCTCTACAATCCTCAAAATTGTCAGCCCCCAAAAATCCGTAGAAAATCAAGGACTCTTGCAAAAATTAATTTCTTCTTAAAAAAGCCTAAAAAATTTACAACTCAAATTTACTACAGAAAAAAAATTCGCGCTGAATAAATTTCAACCATGATCACCGCCCCCCATCCCATCCCATCCCATCCCATCCCATCCCATCCCATCCCATCCCATCCCATCCAAAAAACGTAATTTTCAATCGACGAAAGTCTACCAAATTAAAAAAATAAAAATTTGTGCTTTTTTCATTCATGTCAACATCAACAATAGGTAATCTTTCTTTTTTTCAAAAATCACAACTTTTTCACTACGTAGGTATACACTTTCTTCAAAAATAACTTGAATTTAATAAAATTTTTTGATTAAGTGAAAATGCCTATCACAACTATTGAAAATTTCAAACTCAAATAAATCAAACATAGAATGCTAAATCAACCCAAAAAAATACATACATATATGCATACAGACCGTATACATTTAGAGCAGCCAAATATTCATTGGGGGGGGGGGGGAGTTGATGAGAGAAAAGTGATTGAAAATTTTTGGAGAAAAGGCATTAAAAAGTAAGCAAAATTAGTGAAGTATTTTTCGAACTATTTATTCAAAAGTTGTACTACTTCGTACTTTTCTTACTTTTTCGTACTTGTAGAAACCGTCTCTGATAAGACTAAAATTAAATTTTATATCTTCAAATTTCAATTTTTTCTCTACTTTTCTACTACTTTCATGGCCCAATTTTAAAATCACTACTTTCACTACCTGTAGATACCATGTACTACGATTTTTTTTCAATAGCAAACACCAGTTTCGTTATTTTTAGATACATTCAATAACATGAAACAAAAATTATTTTTCAACGTTGGTATTTGGAATCAATCTCATTCATAACTAATAATCGCCAGCCAAATCATCACACCTTTCATTATTAAAATTACAATCGGTTTCAACTTCCGGGTTTAAAAAAAAATTAAAAAGTGTAATTTGATAGTTACGTGATTTATCATTTTATTTCAAAATTCATAAATTCAAAAAACTATAAAGAATAATACGAATAATGATCTCATTAAATGTGCGTTATATCAAAAACTTAAATGTAATGTTAAGTGTATACTTATAAAATAATCACGTTCATTCAAAAATATAAAATAAAAATTCCATTAAAATTTAAAACGAAAACAAAAAGCTCATCTTTTGGCAATAATTCACAACCCTCTATCTCTCCATCATTTCTCTTCCAAAATTTCAAGCTTTTCTGATTTGAACTTTCGCATGCCTTCTTCATCGTCATCAAAAAACCATTTTAAAAGTACTTCTAAAAACTCGTCGTCGGCATCTTTCCAAGCAGTTGTAAAACTCTCAATATCCCCCAACCAGTTTATCTTACTCAATTTGTAATTTCTCACACTTTCGATATCCATAAAATACCATTTAAAACATTTATTTAAATGAGAAAATGATTTGTGTAATCTGTCATTCCAATCACAATACAGATCTCCGAAATTACTGCAAAATTCGTCAAAAATGGCATCAATGGAAATGGTCTTTTTGAAGTCTTCAACGCTATCGTCACCACCGACACACCACGATACAAATTTATTAAAATACTTCTCCTCAAACGTTGACCAATAATCCGTATCGGTGAGTTTTATTCTAAACGAATTTAAAAACTCTTTCTTCACAACTTGCAATTCGTCATTGGTCGTAGACATTATAGCTAGCACTTTGGCCATCTCGTCTAAACTGTTTTCGTCATTCCAATGGTATTTGCAATTCGAAGCACACGACGTGATAAACGCTTTCTTTACGTTCAACCCGGACGAAAGATCGTTCGAAAAAATATCGTCGACGAATTGGCTGAATTCATTCCATTTGACAACAGCGGTTACGTATTTGAGTTTATCTATCTTTTCCGATACAAGTAACCTCTTCACGTATGCTTGAGCTATGCTGACGTTGGTCGAATAAAATTGCACCTTCAGTTTCAAGTGTTGTAAACACCGACACGAGGAATTGAACACTGTTCTGCCATGAGTTAGCATTTCATGCGACTCCATAATCAAATTTTTGTACGCCAATTGATCTTCGACATTGGGTAAACACAGATTAATCACCTTGTTCATTAAATTCGGATGAAACACTGTAGATCCGAATCTGGCAGCATTTTGCAGAATCAGCCTCCTTCTGCAATCTTCACTTTTCCTTGATAAAAAAATATACAAAAATTCGAAAGCACTGGAACAATGACCTTCCCAATTACAAAACTCTGAAATTATCTCATCTTCCATGGTCTCTACAACGTGATTCCTCTGCTGATCGGATGCCGTATTCCATATTTGCATAAATAGACGCATGAAGTGCTCGGTTCGAATTATTCGATGCAATACTGTTTTCACAATTCCGATAAATTGTTCGACGGTCATGAAGTCTTTCGAATGGTTCCACACCCACATTGCAGATTCGGGCGAATCCAAATAAATCCAGAAATTCAGCAGGATTACATCGGGTATTTCTGACAATACGCCAAGTTGCTGTTGCCAAGACAGCCTAGAAAAAAACTGTTTTTGGAATAAACAATCGATATTAGATTTATCGTATTTGTACTTATGCACCATGGTGATCATTTGGTCAACAATATTCAAACGATTCCAAAAGTATTCAAAAGCGCTCCAGCGACTCTCCCCGCAACATTCAGCCATAGCAGCATCAATCGAGTTGGAATTATTCAATGGTATATTACGCAGATCGTTTTTTAGGTAACAAATCCAATAATACATCAGGCTATCTGTATCGAAATTCACCTGCTTGACAAATGATTCGGGTAGAGAATCCAAAGAAATTTTTTTAATCTCATTTTCCACGCAGAATTCGGACATGATGTAGAATTTTTGTACATCATTCAATCCGCCATTCGATAACATTTTCAGGCCAGTTTTGCGATAGTCGATTTTTCCATTCGAAAGCCAAACGAAACAATTAACGTCGACACAACTAATTCGATATTCCTTCAAATTAAAAGAAATCGTTAAATATCTGATACGTGCTAAATACCATAAAGTTTCACCGTACACTGCATCCAATCCGATTTTCAGTTTTTTCACGAGTGATACAGGCAGTTTCAGAGATTCTATCGTTATACAGCAGTCTGCACAATGGTCGTATATGTTACGGAGTTTTTTCTCCGCATTGTCGTTCGGAGTCATTTCGAATTTGTTAGATGTCGTACGAGAAATATAACTGTACCATATTGCCCGAGCTACCCGATGAATTGACATTTCTTTTAAGCTCGGTAATGTGACATAGAACACGTATCGTTTCTCGTTGGCTTCATTTCCTCCAACTCTCTCGCGCACGCCGTTTGGTATTACATTCATAATCTGAAATCGAAATTTTTCGCATAATTTTATACCGAATCTAGAAGATTTCATTTTAGAGCTCGAATAAGTATAAAGAGCGTAGCCAGGTGTATAGGGGTGATTTGGCCCTGAGCACGAAATTTGAAATTATCCAGTGGAAGTTGGTCCGTATGGTCTACAACCCCCGTGACAAAATTTTTAGGTCGATATCTCAACCCTAACCCCTCCGGGAAGGTTAAATGTGGATTTTCATTAAAAATTTCTATTTCTGACAGTTTTCAACCGAATTTTTTCAAACTTGCAAGGATAGTAGGTGGTAACAAGGGTGATTTGTGGAATTTTTTTGAAAAAAATTTCGAGCACTTTTTCAAAGTCAAATGGACATTTTAAGCTTTCCAAGGGCCATTTTGGTAACCCCTTTCAGAGGTGCAATTCTGAAAAAAAATATATATTGTGTACTTAGTCTAGATGTACAACCCCATATTTTTGCAGA
>FIZU01011591.1:0-12789 GCA_900064475.1 Pseudococcus longispinus | reverse complement strand
AACTTGTGCTTTGTAAACCTAATTAAGAGTGTTAAAAAAGCACAATAATACAATATATACATATACAAAAATGACGAATCATTGACAATAATAATTGTGAAAATTGTTGAGATTTTCATAAAAATATCTAAAAAATGAGTGCGGTAAAAATGGCCAAAAAATCATGTAAATTATGAAAAATGTCGTTGAAACTGACAAATTTTTCTCAAAAATTTAAAAATCATGAAAATTGACGAAAATACCTTTCAAATTGTTGAAATCGTCATAAAATAGGTGAAAATGTTATAGAAATGGCCAAAACATCGTTAATACGATCGAGAATTTTGTTGAATTTGTTGAAATTGACGTAAAAATCATTTGAAATATTGGGAAAATTATCCAAAAATCACGAATCAATGGCAAATAATTGTGAAAATTCTTGAGATTTTCATAAAAATTTTTTAAAAATATGTGCGGTAAAAAATGGCCAAAAAATCTGGTAAATTGTGGAAAATGTCGTTTAAATTGACAAATTTTTCTCAAAAATTGGTAAAAAATGTGGTAAAAACTGTCAAAAATAATTAAATTGCTGAAATTTTTGAATTTCCATAAAAATTATTTAAAATATTGTAAAAATAGTCAAACGATCAAGAAAATCTTCGAAAATTCCGTTAATGAAGTATTTTGATTCTCATAAAAACCAGTATAAACTTCGTTTCCAAAGTCGAAAAAAATCTTGAAAATGTCGTAAAAAATTATGAAATTATTTCTGAAATTGTTGAAAAAATGTTGAAATAGATAGTCATAAATTTTCATAAAAATCAGTGAAAATGATGTAAAAATGGTGAAACATCATGAAAATTTAGGTAAAATTACATATGAAAATTTTGAAATTTTTTCAATATTTTCTACGAGTTTCGTGATTTTTTTTTTTGAATGTTATTGAAGTATTTTTAATGACTTTTGTGAACATTTCAGCAATTGTGGCAACTTTTTCGGCGATTTTCTTGGTTTTTAGATCATTTTTAAAATATTTTTAATGATTTTTATGACAATTTCAACAATTTTTATGAAATTTTCGACTATTTCCATTGTTTTTGGATCCTTTTTACAAAATTTTCATTTTTTTTTTGTTAATGTTCGAGGCCGATTTTAATGGTGAAGGGGGTGGGGGTTGAATGTAGACCCCCCCTCCTTTCCCCTTTCCAAAAAGACATTTTCGAGAAAATTTAATTTTAAATCAAAATCAAGAAATCATTTGAAAAATTCTCGAAAATCATGAAAATCATTTTGTAAAAAATTATCAAAATTTGATTTAGAATAATCTTTTTTTGCTATAAAAATCATGGTTCATGAAAATTGAAAATCCTTAATCACCAAAAAAATCTAGATGAACCCTTTTTGACCAGTAGTGTACCTACGTAATTTTAGAGCTTCATTAAATCCCAGTTTTCTTCTACATTTTTAGCTCTCTTCGATGATTTAGATCATGATTTAAATGATTTTTCTACGCGAAAAAAAAATCATTAAAATTGAAATCATATTTTCTCTGCAAAAATGATTCAACTCGATGATTTAAATCACGATTTCGATGAATTTTTTTCTACCAATAATTTTGTCATTTGCCCATTTCTGATTTTGAGTGGAAAAAATTGCACGTGGTCTATTTCATCTCCCCTCCCCCACCCCCTACCACCTAGATATCTTCAATTCGTCCCCGAACGTGGGAAAATATGTAATCACGAATAACTTACAATCACCCTCTTGGAAAAAATCCTCGAAAACCAAGCCTGGGACAATTACGTCGTCATCACATACGAATTGGAACGATTTTATTCGTAATTTCCGGGAAACCGATATTTGCCGATATTGTAAAATCACTTATCCAATTTCCTAGAAGTCGGAAATAAAACACCCTGTTTATATTTTCGTCTCGTATAGTCGTCTGCAGTTGTACTTTTGTTATATTATTATCGTTTTCGATAAGACCTATATCCGCGTCGTATTTTGTTTGGCTGGCTTGGGCTCTTGGTATAAGCGGCTCGGCTGCGGGTCTTCTGTGAAGTAGCTCGGACAAAAGGGCGAAGGAGAAGAGAATCGAGTCAGAGGGAGACTACGTACGTCGCTTTGAGGCGCGCGTTGAAAATAGCTACGACAATGTTATCCATCGTCTTGGTCGTCGAAAAGTATCTTGACTTCGAGCCAAGACCAAAGAAAGAAAGAGACGGAGAAAAAATGCGAGGGACGCAGGCGACATTAGGCGACGATCGTATTGTAAGAAAGAGACCGAAAGATATGGATGTGGTGTCTTTTGAGGAGAGTAAGTACAATATTCGAGTAGTAGGCAGTGAAATTCTTATAGGGATATCGCGAGGGGAAGGTGTTCTCATAGAGCACATGGTATGCTGCGTATATTTAGAATATAAGAATTACCTGCCTGGTCTCGGGTCGTTTGGGCGATTTGTTGCTTAGGTACGATGCGGAGGTGCTCTCTATTTTGAAAATGAAAAAGTTACGTAGACGTTGGACGAGTGTGAGATTGGCAATGATACAAATCGAGATTATTATTAAGAGTACGGTGGCGATAATGTGTTGAAAGAAGAAGAGGCGACGATGCTGCGGAGGTGTACGAGCTCGGACGAAGAGCAGCAAAACGGAATGATATATTAAACAATACACCTGTTCGACTGTACTCCTCTGTGTGCCAAGCAAATTACATTATCAATGGAACGTGCTATATGCCGCCACCGCCAGTGTAGAAAATCCTCGGATAAGTTGCCCAGTTGATGAGACTAGCTTGGGACAGTACGAGATTTTTTTTCTGTCGATGACGAAGAATTTTTTATACGTAGATTCGAGATTATGGTACTTTGTGGCGAACAGGCACACGAGCCGCCAGGAAGATATCGATACGAATCGATAGATGGGCTGGAAAGGAACTAGGAGTACGTATGGAATATGCGAGACCACCCAATATTATTCGGAGTCGTTAAAATATAACGCCTGGTTACGATCGCCGCCGTGTGCGAGAGAGATGTGTCGAATATGTCGTTGGATTTGTTTCTCTTTCTTTTTTTTTCTGAATTATTTATGACTGTTTGGATGGAACGAAGGTGTCGGAGGAGGAAAGAGTGCATTATACCGGAATTGACTAGGTTGGTGGAGTGAGTGCGACCGAATGACGATGCGGGAGATGATAGGGGCAGATTTGAGACGCGGTGTGGAGATTCGAGCAAAATTAGAACGAATTTTCGCGTCGTTAAATGCGGTGGTGTGAGCTCAAGTTGGTTTTAAAATCGATTTAGGATTTTTTGATATGTTGTAGGGTCATTGAACTATCATTTTTGAACGAATGAATCATTCGCGAACGAATTTTTCATGGTTGATCTGTTGCGAATCGCTCGCGAACGATGGAGAATTTACGTATATCGTTGAATGAGAATCGATTCCCAGACTTGAAGTTGTATACTTGACGAATTAGTTCATATGTCGGTCATTCTGCTCAAAAAATGAATCAGTGGTGCCAAAAATTCGCTCAAAATGAATTCAAATCGTTCGCGAACGATTTTCCGAAGATTCGTTCGCTTGAACCAGGAATCTTCCTCGATTGAATTATTTGTTCGATTTGAAAAGATGTTTAAAAGCTTAGTTCATTTGTGAATGGAAATGAATCGTTCAAGAACGAATTCTGGGAGTCATTTTCTGATTCTATGATTTTTTCTAAATCACATTCTTTGTTTACAATTGGTGAAATATCGGCGTTTGTATCGTTTACGAACGATTCGTTCGTTTGTGAACGAAGATCAGTCGTTCGCGAACGACTCTGAAGCATATTTTTTTCCAAAATTTGAATTTTTTTCTGTTGAATTATTTGGTTTGAAAGGTACTATGTTGAAAATTTTATCGTTTTCGAACGATTCGTTCACTTTTGAAGGGAAGTGAATCGTTCGCGAACGATGGTGAAGGATAAATTTTTTCGTTGATCTTTCGAATTTGATTTCCTTTTCGAAACACGAAATGATTCTGCGTTAGTCGTTCGTGAACGATTTGATTGCTGAAGAGTCAAAATGAATCGTTCGCGAACGAATTCATAGAATCATTTTTTGGTGCTTTAATTTTTTTTTTAAATCGCGTTCTCTGTTTAAAATTATTGAAATATTGGTGATTGTATCGTTTGCGAACGATTCGTTCATGTACGAACAAATATGAGTCATTCGCGAACGAACTAAGGCTTTTTTTGACCAAATTCGAATGTTTTTCTGTTGAATTATTCGGTTCGAAATGTTCCTTGTTGATATTTGATTATTCCTGAATGATTCGTTCGCTTCTGAACGGAAGTGAATCGTTCGTGAATGATTCGTTCGTTTATTAACGAAGCTATGTCGTTTGCAAACGACTCCGAAGTTTGAAGCATAATTATTTTCTCTCAAATTTGAATGTTCAGTTTGAGGATTTGACCATCTTGAACGATTCGTTCGTTTCTGAACGGAAGCAAATCGATCGCGAACGATAGTTAATGGTCACTTTTTTCTCAAATTTTTATTCTAATTCGATATTCTTTCGAAACGTAAAATGTTTCTGGGTTTGTCGTTCGTGAACGAATCAGTTATTCAAGAGTGATGATGAATCGTTCGCGAACGACTCTGAAGCGTACAATTTTTCTAAATTCGAATCTTTTTAATTGAATTATTCGATTCGAAATGAATCATATTGAAGATTTGATCGTTTTCAAATGATTCGTTCTTTTTTGAACAGAAATGAATCGTTCACGAACGACAGAAAAATGTCATTTTTCATTTGATGTCTTTTACCAGTTTGATTTTTATTTGAAAAATGAAATGGTTCTTCGATTCGATTCCTTAAAAGTGAAATTGAATCGTTCGCGAACGACAGAAAATGGTCATTTCTCATTTGATCTCAAAATCTTTTTTCCTAGTTTGATTTTTATTTGAAACAGGAAATGGTGTAGGGTTTGTCGTTCGTGAACGATTCGATTGTTCGAAAGTGAAAATGAATCGTCCGCGAACGATACTGATTTTCCGATTTCTTTTGATTCGATTCATTCTATGCAGATATGAGATGGTTTATTCAGTCGTTCGTGAACGATTCGATTGCTCGAAAGTGAAAATGAATCGTTCGCGAACGATACTGATTTTCCGATTTCTTTTGATACGATTCAATCTATGCAGATATGAGACGGTTTATTCAGTCGTTCGTGAACGATTCAATTGCTCGAGAGTATAAATGAATCGTTCGCGAACGATATTGAATATTTCGTCATTTTTCGATATGATTCACGTTGTTAAGGTACTAAATGATCTAATAGATCGTTCGCGAACGATTCACGTTTAATAAAAATTGAAAATTGAACGAAGAATAGGTATTTCGACTCGATGTTGCCTTCAACATTTCGAATAACTTTCTCACCTTCTTTCACTGGCATTGATTAAAGCCAGCGTTTTTCATTCAATGTACGAGCATTGCCTAATACCTCGAATAATTACGACTTCCTTTCCCCCGCTTTCTTCTTTCCCATAATTCGTTGGCGATCCGAGCTGACCATCAAAAATTACCTCTAATTCCATACCGGCGTTTACGAACTCGATCTCTGGGTAGTCGCTGGACCGGGCTGACGTCACAATAACATCGCTACCGGGTACTCGACCGTACCTATATAGTTACTGCTTGAATTCACGAAATGCGCAGACCATCTGCTGTCGAAGATTTAGTACATAACTAGCCCAGCCCGCGGCTATCCTCGCGCCTTATTCAAAACACGCGAAATTATTTAGATTGTGAGATGGATCGAGAAAGAAAGGAAGATGAAACCTCTCCGTCTTGTCGCCGTCGTCGTCGTGGTAGTAATCATCATCATCATCCTCCATCTAATGAATATTTTAGGTCATTCGCCGCGATGACCTATTGGGTATCTGCGAGCTTATGTGCGGGTATGATAAACGTGTGTCCTATGTAGCCGGAGTACGTACATAATACTTAATAATTACTCATCGTCTTCGTCGTTGTCGCATTCGAACGAATATAATTGTAATTGACGCGTCTTGGTTTTATTTTATTTTTTTCATTCATGATACGCGACGACGTAGGATCAACACCAGCAACAGAAAGAAAGAGTTCGTGGCTAGGAATCTTAATAATCGTTTAGTGCGTTTGCGGAGGTAACGAAGGTGGAGGGTGAGGAGGTCTATATAGATATACATTGTATAAGTTATGTATGTATGTACATGTACATACCTATATTTGTTATACAATGCGATTTGAAAGGTGCCCAGGTTATAAGAGAGGAAGAGGATCGAATGAATGGATTGTTTAAGGAGAGAGAGAAAAAGATGTTCAACTGTTCGATGTACGTGTGCGTTATGCTATTGACTGTATTTCGATGTACTTGCTAATTGCCTAGGCTGTTTAAGGGAGAAAGGAGGAGTATTGGGGAAGTATTGCAACGATCGACGGAAGCAGCATTTTTAGGCAATTGGTCAATTAATTGTTGAGATACGTGATGGACTTGGGAGAGACCACCGAAGCGGTTCAAAGACATTATCAGGGTGTTTACCTAATCGTAAAAATGAAAATTCGTGCTTTTTTATTTTTTTTGTGCTATTTTAAAAAAAAATTTATACATTGTGTGTACTTTTTCAGTCATTTTCAGAATTTTTTGTGAAAAAAGAGAGGAGCAAAAAATCCAAAAAACGTTGAAAATAAAATTGGTCGATAGATAATCGAAAGATGTGCAATATATCCAAAAATCAGCATCCTGCAGCAATCATGAGGGAGAGGAAACTGTTATTTTGTCATTTTTTGATCTTGAAAACTCTTGAATGATGCCATCAATCCACCCAAATTGACTTAGGAGGTCGCCTTTGGAATGTAGATTTGGTGTGAGCCCTGGAAGTGCCTTTTGGAGATTCCAACCTTCCAGTCTTCATTCACCCCAAAAACACTAGGGCCATTTTCCACTGTTCTCAATGTTGTATACTTAAAAATTTTGTGCTCATTTTCTATATTCGTGCTTTTTATACCTGGTAGCTCGATTGGGATGAAAATGGAGATTTGTTCCGTCGAAAATTTTCACTCGTGTCCTAATAATCAAATAAAAGGCAGTTTTTGGATCTGGAATGTAACATAGAAAAGTTTGAGGCCTAGAAATGCATCTGTACGATTATACATCTTCCCTGGATAAAACGAAGCGAAGAGGGAGTAGAAGATGAATGAACGTTGATCACTCAAACCGAACACGTTCACTCGTCTCTATAAGTACTCGGTGCACATAAGATAGGAGGAAAAAAAAAGTGTTTGGTAATGTCGAAAATTAGTTCATTATCGAACATTAGCGCGTAGAAGAAGCCAAAGGTTGTAGGAGGTATTTTGGACGAATCTGAGCTAATCATCGTTATACGTATTCGCCTCACCGTTAGACCTGAGAAGATATAGGTGCGGTGAAGAAAGAAAGAAAAAAAACACCCGAAAGAAATAGGTAACGCTGCAGTAACACAACAAAGTGATCAGCGAGAGAAGGTGGTCGAAGGGAGGAAGCGAGAAATGACAGTAACGATAAATAACATCGTACCGCGACCGACAGGTTACCAGTCCTGGGGACCGGAGAAGTCGAAATATGGCTTCGAGTTTGCTGGAATGGAATGAGTTTGGGTTCGGAATTTGGAAATGTAATATGTTATGAAGGCAGAGAGCTATTTACACGTAGATTACGATTTATCTATCGCGTCTTTGTTGACGATGCGCTGTGTGAAGAGAACCGACAGAGAAGTGCGAATATGGGAGAGATAGGTGGTGTGTAGAAGGGGGTGGAGGTGGGTTGGATGAGGGTGAGCTGTGAGGCTGGTGCTGTTGGGTTTGTATGATGAGATGGTGGTGTTAGAGTAGATGTTTGTGTGTTTCGAAATGGTGGGAAAATGTTTGGGTGAACCAAAGCGTTGAAAGTGAGGAAATATTAGGTTGAAATTTATTCAAGAAGAGAGGGATGTGATCTTGAATACTCTGAAGGGATAAAAATTTAAAAGTTGATCAAAACCTGCCATACTTACTTGAATAGGCTCTAAATTTGGTCAGACTGTTGAATGTTGAACCGTTGGACGCAGGACTGTGAACCCGAACTCCATACCCCGAAAAACCCCGATTATTTTGATGAAACCTGAAAAACCTGAACCCCCAACCCCAAAACCTCAAACCCGAACCCCAAATGTTCAATCAGGGTTTTTCGGGGTTTCAAGTAGAAAAAATTATATGTGTTTTTTTTACTTGGAACCCCGAAAAACCCCGATAAAACATTTGGGGCTCGGGTTTGAGGTTTTGGTGCTCGGGTTTCGGGTTTGTCGGGTTTCATCAAACCAAAAAACCCCGATTGATTTTCAAACCCCAAAAAGACCAAATCCCGAAAAAAAAACGTTCGGGGTTCACAACCCTGGTTGGACGCATAAAACCTTCCCCTAATACTCTCTTTCAAAACTACTCCACTCCCTCGTGAGTTTATTCCACTCATTTAAAATTCATGAGTTCGCTTCTTCGTAAACTTGAATCAATCCCACTCCTTTCTAGAAATTTTTCATGAGTCATGTACATACTGAGTGTTCCATCATTCAAGTAGCCTCTTCAATCTAGGTAGTAGGCAACCCATACTGCATTCAATTATGTATGCTCGCCTACACCCTTGGAATGCAGGAGCAATATGCCCTCTTCAAAATATTTCTTTTGTGATTTTTTCGAATTGTTGTATTGTTACATCTCTTGAGTGACTGAGGGCTGCGGTTTGTGGCAATGGAAGAGGGGGCATTGATTCTAGTTTTTTTTAGTGCAGGCTTTCATGGGGATAAGTTCGATCAAAAAAAAAAAGAATCTGCTTTTCAATGAGGAAAATCAAGTTTACACCTACAGTTCAAGGGGTAGGCAAATGTAGGTACATGAACTGAGTATGGATTGCCTACTTACTAAATTAGAGGGGCTACCTTGGCTTAGAAACACCCTGTATAGTGCTAATTCTGGAATTGATTCTTTTATTTCTCTTTTGATAGGAGAGGGAGAACCACCACCAACGTTTTGGTTTCGGTTTTGATTTTGGGTTTTCAAACGTTTTGGTTTCGGTTTTTTGTAAATTTTACCGGTTTTGGTTTCAAATTTGATATTGGTTCTGGTCACTGTTGGGCACGCGCTCTAGAGAGCTCGCGTTCCCTCCAAAATTTGAGAAAAGAGCACGCTCCGTTCTCGCTCATTTACACGAGGAGTGATTAAGAGCGGCCACTCTAGTTTTCGTTCCTTTTTTTAAGAGTATGTTTTGAATTTATAATTTTGAAAACGATTTATAACTTACGAAGTTACGATCAATCCATCGCATGGAGCGAATCGCTCCTTCGAACGCTCCAAGTGAAACTGAGTGCGCTCTCACTCCCATCTCTGCAAAAATTGCGGTCTTGCCATTCCACTCCGTAGGCTCAAGGCTGCCACAACGTGTAATATATCGAATGACATGTTTTCGAGGACGCTAAGTACGAATAAGGTTTCATCTTTTGATCAAACTTCTCGACGCCTCACCTCCCAGGGGTTCAAAATTTGAAAATTGATAAAAAGTCGTGTGATATATGTAAAAATAGGTTTTCAAACGCGCTGAGCCCGAATTCGGCATTATTTTCATGATTCAAAAGTGTTGAGCACGAGTAAGATCTCATTTTTCGGTCAAAATTCTCGACGCTTCATCCCCCAAGGGGTCAAAAATTAGAAAAAGTCGTGTGAGATATGTAACTATAGGTTTTCAAAGGTGCTGAGCTCGAATTCGGCATTGTTTTTATGATTCAAAAGTGCTGAGCACGAATAAGATCTTATTTTTCGGTCTAACTTCTCAACGCCTCACCCCCCCCCCCCCCCCCCCGGGGGGGGGTCAAAAATTGAAAAATGATAAAAAGTCATGTGATATATGTAATAATAGGTTTTCACAGGTGCTGAGCTCGAATTCGGCATTGTTTTTATGATTCGACTGTCCTAAGTCCGAGTTTCACCCCCACCCCCCCCGGATTAAAAATTGAAAAATGATAAAAAGTCGTGTAATATATGTAATAATAGGTTTTCAAAGGTGCTGAGCTCGAATTCGGCATTGTTTTTATAATTGGAATGTGCTGAGTAAGAACATGATGTCATTTTTTGATCAAACTTCTCAAAGCCTCACCCCCAAGGGGTCAAAATTTGAAAAATGATAAAAAGTCGTGTGATATATGTAGTAACATGTTTTCAAAGGTGCTGAGCTCGAATTTAGCATTATTTTTATGATTTGTAGCATTTTACTCACTCCCCCTCCCCCATCATGACTATTTCGGGTCAAAGTCTTTTATTTTTGAATGTCTTTATGAGTGAAATTCTCCTCCGTTGACAACCATATGACACTGAAATCAAACAAATTCTCAGAGCCATCAAGTCCCCTCTCCCTTCTGCCCCTCCCCCTTACATCATACTCTCATTATGCTATAATCGCTCGATAAAACGTAATTTTGTATTCTGCATTGTTTGAATTTACATTCTGTTGCTAATTCCGATTCGTTTTTTCGTTTTGTTACAGATTTCGATAATAGTCAAAGGTCGCGACACTCCTTGCACGTTGGAAAAACGGTACGAAGCCGACAGCCGATACTCGTTACCTCCGACTTTCATGGACGGCACCGATCGTTCGGGCGCCGACGAAACAGTCACATTGGAAATCGACTCGAGTCCGGAAGAAGATCGCGAATCGATCGAGATCGTAATGCGGTACATCGCTTCGAGGCTGATGATCCGCCGCAAAGGCAAATACCTCGCCTTCAACGCCAAACTGCCCGACGAAGTCGTCCAGCTGACCAAATCGTACGACGACGACAAAGTGGAACTGTGCTCGACCGGATGCCCGGCCACCGAGCAACTGAATCCTATTTTGGCTCGCGGACACGTGATCGCTCGCGAGGAAGCGTTGAGGCTGTGCACGAGTATGGAGAATCTGACGAAAGACGACGCCAACACGCTGACCGATAACTACCTGGATTGGTGCGTGTTCGACGTGATGACGGCGGGTCGAGATAGGGATTTCATCGACGCAGCTCACGCCGCCCAATCGGACGCCCTCAAATTGGACGAGAAATCGTTGAAGAATCGAACCACTTTGCTGGAGATACCTTACAGTAGTATACATTTCACCGGCGGCGGCGCGACCTCCGTGAAAAGCTCGTTGAGCTTGCAGTTACCGTTTTACGTTTTAGGTTTCGTTTTGACTTGTACTAGATTTTTGACGTCGCTGTAGGGAAGCCGCCGCCGCCGTCGATGTCCGTGTACTGTTGTTATTTGTTTTTATTGTTGTTTTTATTTTTTGAATTTTTTGTTTTCGTTCGTTTTCCCGCTCTTTACGAGTGTTTTTTTTCTTTCGTTTGCCTACGTGTATGATTTGTTTGTGTTTTCTTTTCCTTTTTTTGGTCACGTCGATGTGATCTTCTTCCGGCGCCATTCGGTATCTTCCATTTACCCCTCCTGTTTTATCTTATTTTTTCTGTCTCTTTAGATTGTTGTGTAATCGTGTGGTTAAAACAGTTCTTCCATTTTTTTGTTTCTTCGGCTTCGGTTTTGACTGACTGGATGGCGATAAGAGAAGCTTCTGACCTCCCACCATAGTTGACGATGAAAATTGGGCATTTGGCGACGTGCTTTTGAGATACTATCGAGACTAGTCGGTTTATTTGGATGGAATAGATTGAACGAATGTAGTCGGTTTATTTGGATGGAATAGATTGAACGAATGGAGTCCGATGTTTGCCAAATTGAGCTAAAAAGTCATTTTTATAATTCGGTATCGAGGATGCGATATCGGACATATGAGTGGCCGAAGATGTGGTGAGAAGTTTTCGATGGGGGAGAAGTCGAGTTTTCAAATGATTAAATGAACGGAAGAAAATTTAAATTCGATGAGAGATGTTTTATGTACAAATATTTATTTTTTAAATTGGGACTTGGCGAACGAATCGACAGCTTTGGTATTTTTCTGGTGTCATAATTTGTCGACTGAAAACGATAGCAACTTTTCGCGGATAGTTTTTATTATTAATCGTTCGCGAACGATTCGATTCTACTATTTATTATTATTGGAGAAAAAATTCAGGCGAAAATAGATTCGATATATTTCATTTTAAACGAATCGTTTGAGAACGATGGAATTTTATACTTCGAATTGAATCTTGTGCGAACGAATTGACTGGAATTTTGAAAGAATCGTTCACGAACGATTTACTTCTTTGATTTATGTTTAGTTCGACTCTTTGTTTCGAATCGTTCACGAACGATTGTAGCAGGTAGTCAAAGAAATCATTCGCGAACGAATTGATTGAAATTTTGTAAAAAAAAATCGTTCACGAACGATTCACTTTTTGAATTAATATTTTGTTCGACTCTGTGTTTCGAATCGTTCACGAACGATTGTGGTAGTTTGTTAAACAAATCGCGAACGAATTGTTTGGAATTTCAAAAAAAAATCGTTCGCGAATGATTCACTTTCTAATTGGAGAATTTCAAAAATGTGAAATTTTATATTATTTGATTCGTCGTTCAAAATCGTTCACGAACGATTTTATTGGTTTGTCCAACAAATCACAACCCACTCTATCTAACAGGCCGGAATACAGAAAATTGGCAACAATGTTATCAGTCCCAAAGTAACACACAGTTATATGGAAAGAACGCTTTTTTTGCAGTTTTTTGCGAATAACTTTTTCTGTAAGGGGTTTACGAAAATTTTTGTGGTTACATTATTTGTAGAGAGTAAAATTATCTTTCGAG
>FIZU01011587.1:0-33602 GCA_900064475.1 Pseudococcus longispinus | reverse complement strand
AAAAAATGGACACTTTTTTAGGATTGACCCCAGCCATTAGACATATCCATGTCAAAATTGTTAATGTTTTCATAAAAATCATTCAAAATCATGAAAATATAGGAAACTATGTGGGACTGTTTTCCATCACTTGAAAGCAAAAAAAAAATGGAGAATATTCTTGACATTTTCTTCCAGAGAATATTTTCGAAAGTGCTCTTGCTCAATGAGCAAATTCTCCGTGCCATCCCTGCCCACACCTGATCCCCAAAAGGGCTGGAGGCAAACCAATGGTGTTTTATTTGTTGGGTGGGTAGATCCGAAATACATGAGGTCGAAACCATGGTCGAATTCATATGGAATGACCCACCACTAAAATTTCAAGGGGTACGGGGGAAAAACTGTTCCCAAAAAGGGTCACGTGATCCAAAATAGTTGGGAATCACTGTTTTAGACATTTTGTCAGACTATATCTACGTTTTAAACTTTGAAAAAATTTTCAGGTTTCAAACAATTTTTTGAACTTGGAAAAATTCAGAAATCACTTTGATTTTTTAGATATTTTATCAAACAGCCTTTGACCTAAATTTTTTACAAAATTGTTTAGTTTTCAAAAGTCAGACATTATGTTGGACTGGATTGACCTGACTTTTTGAACTGGGTAAAATTTCAGAGATTCTGACTTTCTGGACTTGAGAAAAAGTTTATAAGGTGAGCAGCTGATTTTTGGGACTTGGAAAAATTTAGGACTTGAGATTTTAAACCACTTTTTGGACTTGGAAAATTTCAGAAAGATCAATCTAACTTTTTAGCCAATTTATTAGACATAGGTTTACCTGCTTTTTAGACATTTTGTCAGAGTTCAGACTTCTTGGACTTGAGAAAGTCAAGAGATTCTGATTTTTGAGACTTTTAAAAATTTTGATTAATTCAATATTTGATTTTTAGACATTTTGTTAAAATTTTACATTTATACTCTCATATGTGGTATGGAAACAGAACCAACGTGATCCGAAGGACCAAGTTTTTCTTGGTGTATCGGATGTGGCAGATTATTTGATGCTTCGGTTATGGATTTCTCGAGTATTGGAGCTGGAGATGTCGCAAGTATTCCCAAGATCGACTCTTGAAATCGGAATGACGTCATTGGACTAGGTTAGGCCACCGTTTACCATTGTTTTAGTAACACAAGAGCTTATAGAGTACTCAGCCATTATTCTAGTTCCGAAAGCGAATTGCTGACCGAGCGAGTTAATTGAACTGTGTTATAATTAAGTAGAAAAATATGGGTATTGGACGAGCTCTGTGGTATGTACAACTATGAGTCGCTGGGTATAATATGGCATATGGCTTATGGCCGTAGCAGGCTTATGTACGAGATTTCAATTGCTCTTGTATGTAATAATGTACCACCGAGTAATAATACAATTACAATCTCGCCGTGTGTATGAGCTGGTTAATTGTTATCGCGTATGTGTGTAAGATTGTCGACATAGCGAATACGAATTGAATTTTAATACGCGTAACGGTTCGAGTTTGATTATATGGGAATGCGAATGGTGCCTTGCGCCGATTAAAGCGCGCCATTATTATTTATTTATATGTTGACGTAGCATATATCTACGAATACGTAGGTATTATAGATGGAAAATACGAGTACGACCATAGGACGACGTACTGTACCGATTATTAAAAGGTATCACTCGTATTCGTATTTGTATGTGGATCTCTTGCTATATTCGTATGTAATGTACGTACGAGAGTACGATTGTATGAGTGTGAAAGAAATACGTACTCGGATACTTACGTATGTAGTATGTATATTCGCGTGTCGAGCAACGGTTATAGTAAGCTTGTTCCGCATTGGTGGGATTGTCGTCGCGTCTGATTCGCGATCAAGTCTTCGCAGCCGCGCAGGAAGAGGACGAGAGGACTTACGGTAAACGGTGACTTGACGAAGAGACGGATTGATGTGTCATTCGGTAGCGAGTTTCGACTTAGAGTCGAGCTCTTTAAGACTTAGATTATTATGTCGAATAAAATTATGTGTTTTGTATAATAAATTGAAAGTGATTCGCGAATTAGAGTATTAATTTTCGAATTTGTTGTTTTTGTGAACAGATACGTCTTACGAGAAGGCATGTCGAAGAGGCAGTGCTCCTACGACTCCTGTGTTGGGGAATAAATCGCTGGAGCTGACTCCGTCGAAGATAGTCGTAAGTGTTTACGTGTTTTTTTCATATTTTGTAGTATTAGTTAGCGAAAGAGTGATTTTTTTTGGTAGGATTTTGAGAGTAGAAAAGCTAATCGAGGTTTTAAAAAATCCTTAAGGGGTTTCTTGTTGCAGTTTATTGAGTTTTTCATCGAAATTTTGGTCTTAAACTCAAAATACAAGCACTTTATTTCTTTTTTCCATGTTTTTTCCCACTATACAAGAAAAAGTGCATTAATATGACACTGTATCAAAAACGCTAGAAAAGAAAACTTTCTACAACGAAATTTAAAAGAAATTGTAGCATGTACTTGGGACACTGAGGAAACATTTTTTCGAATAATTGAGATTTGTAAGGCAAAAACAGTCATTGTTACCATATTTTTCAATATTACTTGAAAAATTCTTAAAGACTCTAAACATTATCAGGAAGGTCAAAAAATCCTTAAATACAAGGAGAAATCCTTAAATTCAAGGAGAAATCCTTAAATTTGGCAGTTCTGCTTGAAAACTAGGGTAAAGTAAGGGAGGACGGGCGTGTTGGAAAGTATCTCAGATAACTAGTTAGAATATAATCAGTATAGGGCTACGATTTTTATGCATTTGCGTATTTTTCCTGTCAATTATTATAGAAATACAGGTTGGTCCATGAAAAATGCGAAAATCTCGAAAACTAAGCCCCCTAGAGAAAAAACTAATAGCTCTTAGAAGAAAGAGAATTTCTTGCTCTACAATTTTCATCCCTTGCATTTTTTTCGTAGCACCCTTAGTTTGGCCAGAAAATTCCTTTTTATGAGAAATTTACGAAATTGACAATTTCAAAAATAAAACAACTTTTTCCTGCGAAAATCTCGAATACCAAACACCCTAGACAAAAACTAATAACTCTGAGGAGAAAGAGAATTTCTTGCTCTACAATTTTCACCCCTTGCATTTTTTTCGTAGCACCCTTGATTTGGCTGAAAAATCACTGTTTATGGGAACTTTAAGAAATTGACAATTTCACAGATGAATGAAGTTTTGACTACAAAATTCTCGAAAACTAAGCCCCTGGGGAAAAAAAGTTCTTAAATAAAGAGAATTTTTAGCTCTACATTTTTCATCCCTCGCATTTTTTTCGTAGCACCCTTGATTTGGCTGAAAAATCACAGTTTATGGAAACTTTACGAAATCGACAATTTCACAGATGAATAAAGTTTTGACTGCAAAATTCTCGAAAACTAAGCCCCCGAGAAAAAAAACAGATCAGTTGTTAAAGAAAGAGAATTTTTTGCTCTACATTTTTCATCCCTTGCATTTTTTTCGTAGCACCCTTAATTTGGCCAGAAAATCCATGTTTATGGGAAATTTACCAATTCCATGGTTTTGAAAATGAAAAACGGGGAAAAATTATGCCTTGGAAATTCCCCATAAAAATGTATTTTCTGGCCTAACTAAGGGTGCTACGAAAAAAATGCAAGGGATGAAAATTGTATAGCTTGAAGTTCTCTTTCTTCCAAAAGCTATTAGTTTTTTTTCTAGAGGGCTTAGTTTTCGAAATTTTTGCAGTCATAGCATTTTTTTCATTTTCAATGTTCCCCTCGATTTTATAAATGGGCCTCCCTGTACAACCAGGTATCTTTTCGAATCATAAAATTTGGAGTAAAATGAATCTGATTTGTACGTTGCTTATTCTTCGATTTTTTTCATTCACTTATTTGGTAGGTACTTTGAGCTTTTTACCAGTTTTAATTGCATATTTTACTAATTATGAGTAGCTGAAAATTTCCAGAATTGAAAGATAATTAATTAAAAAGTTATTTTGAAAAAAAAACGAGTTTTAGAATTTTATGGTTGCGTGCTGTTTTGAAAAGTGACTTACGTACCTACTTAAACGTTAAAAATTAAAATAATTGATAAAGTTGAAATTAGTGATTGAAACTCCTTCATTTTGAAACCAATATTGTCCCCTCACTAAGAAATGCGTATTATTTTTCAGTTCTTGTGCATATTTATTGCATACTTCAGATCACAGGCTGTCTAACACTCCTGCTTGTCTTGTTTTTCCTGCAAAAGTCTTGATTTTGGGTTAAATTAGGTCGAATCTTTTCCTTTTTTCATTAGCCATGTCATTTGAGGGAAAATTGAACAAAATGTAAATTTTTTTAAACGTCAAATAAGCACTAATTTTTGAAAAATTAACAATTTTGTCATGTTTCCTTGTATTTTTGTGGAAATAACTTGATTATTTTTACTTTATTTTAGTCCTTGTTTTGTTGTTGTTTTTTTCGGGTTTCTTTTGCATTTTTATGATTTTTTAAAAATTACGAATTTTCATAGCAATTTTTTGCGATTTCGTAAAAGTATGATTTGAGGGTGAAGGGGGGGGGGGTGGTTTAGGTACATATTTCGTGATGAAAAAATAGGTACTTGTTAAGATCCTGCAAAACTCCTGCCTTTTAAATTTGAGATTTTGTTAAACAGCCTGGATTTTGAAAAATTTACTTTATGCTGATGAAACTTATTTTTCGAGCTTAAAAATCGCAGCCCTAATAATCTGCAGGCATTTGATTTTTGACTTGACCCGCATCTATCGACCCAACACGGTTTCGTGCTGTTTTTAGAGCAAACAAATCAGCTGAAAGAATGATTTCTTTCATTACTCGGAATTTTCGCAAATTTTTTATTTAATTAATGAGAAAGTTTTATTACTTAATTTGCATATGCAAGTTTTAATCTTAAAGATATGCATAATTTTTTCGTTTCTCATCGATTTTTAACTCATTAATTTTTTTCTCGTGTACCTAATATGAAGTTTTTAGGTCATTAGGTGTTATGAGGGGAAAAAGTGTTGTATTGATGATATCGAAAGTAATATCTTTACGTCTTGAAAATTGAAAACAAGTAATAGATTTAGACAAATTTTAGGATATCTACACAAAATTCGATTTTTTTTTCTTTCGAAAATGTTATTAGTTTTTTTTTAAAGTGAGGTAGTATGTCAAACTAATGAATTTTTTTGATAATTTTTTCAGAACTTTTTTTCGAAAAGATCATTCCGATCGAACCCGCTAAAAAGGACAAAAAGCGTCACGAAACTGGAGAGAAAACGAACAACAGACGGCGATGGGTAAGTTGGAATTACGTATTTATGTGTATCATTGATCCTTTTCTGTGCCCTGATCGAGTTTCGATGAAATAATCAATTATTGATTGGATTTTTTGGTGATGAATATCAAAATAAGAGTAATAGGTATCGATATGTAAAACGTTCTCGGTGTAAGTAGCTAGGATAGGTGTAGGCTCACGGTATACTGTGGTGTAGGTACAGGTTGGTATATTGCCAAGTAAATAAATTGATGTCACATGAACGCTATTGAACTATTATTGTTGTGCTCGTAAACAGCTGTGGAAATATAAACACTAACAGTCGCTCGTCGAGAGCGGTATGGTGAAAATGAAAAAATCATTTAATCAGTGGTTTGTTCATTTTTTTTTGGTTTTTGACTTCTTATTTTCCCACATTTTATCATGTGACGATATTTTTTTGAAATTTGAAATTTGAAATTTTTTTCCAAAAAAACGATAGGTAAGTCGTTCTAAGTCGAAATTGAGAGTTGTTAAAAATGTTCAAGAGTGGTAAAGTCGATCTCAAAAAAAATTTCAAGAATAAAAAGGAACGTAAAATTTACCATTAACGTTTGTTCGCTTGAACTAATTGATTATCCAACACTTGATCCAAAATACGATTTACATGGCAGGGGGAGGGGGGTGGAAACGAAATTCATAATTTTTAGCACTATTTGACTTACCAAGTTCGTTTCTGATATTCTTTTTTTAAAAAAAGCGAACCTAAATGAGGGTGTTGCTCGACTAAACATTTTGGAAAATTTTAAATTGGATATCAATGTAAATTTTGTTTACCTCTGGAATCCATCAGTGAGATGAGGGGGGCGGAGGACCAAAAATCAAAATTTTTTTAACATTATCGAGCAAGAATCCAGATTCAAAAACCATGTTTAATGTGGTTTTAATATTGAAAAAAAAAACAACAGAAGGGAGCCCAGGGGGTAGAACTCATTTCAAAATGATGGTTAGAATTACCTCAGAAATGGATCCCAGAAGTCAAAAATTTGCACTTTGGTAGATGATTCAAAAATTTTTCAAAATTTTGAGCCAAGCCCCACCCTCTTTTGGGTTCACTTTTCGTTTTTGTGGTGAAGTTACATTAGAAATGGATTCGAGAGGTCAAAAAACATACATTTTGATGCCTCGCTTAATAAGATGTAAAAATTTTCAATTTATGATCCCCCCCCCCCCCCCCCCCCCTTCGTTAGTGAGTCGTCTTATAGGTTTTATAAAATTGGTATAACTCCAGAAATTGATTCAGGGGCTTTAAAAACTTGAATCAACTGAAAATTCTTTAGCTTGAAATATCATGACTCAAAATGATTTTTTCAAAGTTAAGTATTATGATAGAAAATTGGTTTGAATAAAAATAATTATTAATATTTTTGAAAAGTAGAAATCTTTGAGGTTTGTAAAAATGTGTTTGATCATTCGATAAATCGAAAAGATGTTCGAAATATAAATTATTTCTGAAATTTCCTATTTTCCAAAAAATTTGCTGTTTTGAGATGTGACGTAATTTCATATTGGGGTAAAAAAAAATTACATATAACAAATTTGTTAGATTTACCCAAGTAAAGGTTGGCCACATAGAAGGTCGATGATTTTGAAAATGAAAAAAAAACTTTGGACTGCAAAAATCTCAAAAACTAAACCCCATGGAAAAAAACAGATCGTTTGTAGCAGAAAGAGAATTTCAAGCTCTATACTTTTGACTCCCAGAATTTTTTTCATAGGATCTTTAGTTTGGCTAGAAAATCCATGTTTATGCGAATTTTCTTGCATTTTCAACTATAAAAAAGGATTTTCTGACCAAATTAAGGGTCCTAACGAAAAAATGCTAGGCATCAAAATTGTAGAGCTTGAAATTCTGTTTCGATTTCTAGTGAATAGTTTTTCTCCAGGAGGTTTCGTTTTTAAGATTTCGCAGTCAAATCATTTCCATGAATAATTTTTTGTGATTTACTAGTTTTTTCCATTTTGAAATTAGTCAATAAATCGTGAGAAATAAAGTAGTTCAGCTTTCGAAGTTCTACCCATTCTCACAACGAAACCTTGCCAACTCGTCACCTCCGATCAAGCTGAAATTTGACCCACACCTCAGAACCAAATTTTAAGCTGACGAAGTTGATTTTTGGCAAATTTTTGAAAATGACGAAAATAGCCCATACAAAAAAGCAAATATTGAAATAAAATTCTGAGAATCGATTTGTATACTAAAACTGTTTCTCCCCTCTTCTCGAGCGGATTGAGATAATTTTAGAAGTGATCTGGACCCTCCAGCAAAAGTTGACTTTTCTCTAGCATAGTGAAATCGCTCCAGAAGGCGGTGTAATTAACTTCTGTAGCTAAACATTTAATCCTAGCATCAGTGTGATATCTGATATCAGTCGATTAGCACAGCTGGATCGAAAATCCGAGGTGACGATGACGAGTTGACACGTGCAGGGGCGTAGCCAGACATGCATTCGGGGGGGGGGGGTGTCTTCGCGAAAAAAAATTCCATAGAAAATTTTAAAAATACACATAATTATATTAAATTGAATTAATAATTTTTTCCAATTTTTCATTCAAGTAGGGGGTCCACACTCTCTGGACCACCCACCGCATTTTTGAAATTTTTTTAATAGCCGAAATTTTCAAGTTTCAACAAAACAAAAACGTGTCAACTCATCACCTCGATTGGGCTGTTTTCGCCATTTTCAAAAATTCGCCAAAAATCGAAAATCAACTTCGAAAACTCAAAATTTGATTCTGATATTTGGGTGATATGTTCTTTCAGTGTGCTAAATTTCAGTTTAAACGGAGTTGACGAGTTGGCAGAGTTTTCTTGTCAGAATAAATATTGGTCACTTTTTGACTGATTTTTCTTTTCAAAAGAAGTAATCCCTTCAATTTCGAAGATGGCCAATTTCTTGATCTGAAATTTATTCAAATATCGAGTTTGGCAACCCCTTCACCAAATCCTGTAAATTTGGAAATTTCAAATGATCAATCTCTCAAATCAAATCATGAATTTTTATTTCGGAAGAAATTCCACCAACGACGTCTCACAGGTCACACTACGCCTTGAGACGCATTGACCAAACAGATGAAACGATAGGAAACTCGTGAACCACGAACCACGATCGTATAATTATTGAAAAACGACCTATCTGCTATTTCTCCGATTCTCGAATCTTTTTTTTTAGGACATTCTATTTTATTAATACGTTTATAATATACGATACCTCTTCGGGTCGTCATTAAACGACGATTTATTCACGTATATTCGTTCTCTTCGTACAGGAATGCCGTATCGGTACAACCTCGACTTCGTACATCCAGATCGCACGAGTCTCTATTATCGGGCCAGTGTCAAAGCGCGATGCAGAGTTTGGATTTGAGTTGCGGAGGCGTCGAAATAAAACCGCTACATCCTTCTGTGCTGGGCCGAGATCATTGCTTTCAAGTCACATTGCCGGCCGGAACAGCCAGATTTTTTTCTTGCCGAACGGCCGACGAAAGAGATAAATGGGTTCACAGGTATGTATTCGAATATCTACCTGTATTTACCAAGTCCAAGTCCAAGTTTACATTTGTACGTCCGTTCGCGGTTCTCTTTTAACCTACTAAATGCGTTATGTTTCGCTTTCGTTTTTTTTTCTTTCATTTATTTTTTTTTATTATACAAATATACGTCGTCGCGTATGTAGAATGACGTTTTGCCAAGAAATGACCCAGGTTGTAAGGTAAAACGAGGTGTTGGAAAAATTATTCTCCATGGTACCGTTACATTATCGAAGTATACGAGAATGTCTCCATGTCTCGTGTCGTCATACTCGTAAATGTACTCGCAGCTTACACTTACATCCGACGTGTATTTCATTTCTCGTACGCTGCTTATTATTATTATTTTAAATGCCTGTGTAATGTGACAACTCGATTGAAGAAAGTACCTACGCAATGTGTAGGATGTGTTATGATCGTTGACCCTCCCTAGTCCCTATTTCTCTCTCTTTTTGTACGACACGTTCGTATACGAAGAAATTATACAGTGTGTTAAGTGAAAAGAGCTGTTTGCTTTGGAATCTGCAGCAGTTTGATGACTGTTAAGATCATAGAAACGGTATGTGGCCATCGTGCGTATGGGAGAGTGAATCTGAATCGAGTATCTCTGAATGGTAAGATATCTGCTGGACACTAGTGATAGTTTCCGGTTGTGATGACGAAACAGCTCGACGAGTAGGTTTTCTTTCAATTCGGTTTAGTGTAACAAAAGGATAAGAGAAGGTGGGAGTTTTGGCGTAAGATTACGAACGAGTATTTTGTATGTGTATGAGGAATAGGGGTGTTGAAAGAAGGATGCTTGAGAGTGTGAATTTTGTGGACATCGGATTAGATTGATGAAACGTGTATGGTCTTTTTTTCGAGGTTGATGATTCTTTTGTGTTATTGTGATCCGAAGGTGTGGTAATTTTTGTCGGTGAGAGAAGCATTTGGCTCGGTGAGATGTGATGTTTTTTTTATAGGTGTAGTCTAGGTGGGGTTTTTGATCGGTTGAGATGAGAATTTTAATATATAAATGAGATTTTTAGGAACTTGAATGGAGGTTTCGTGCAGGAAAGTGGTTGGAAATTTGGATAGGATTTTGATTGTTAGATTTTTTTTTCATTTAAATGGCTGAGTATACGTATGAATATTTTTTTTAAAATTTTGGCGAAAGAAGGTTTCGGGTGTGGACGACATTTTTTGATTTTTCAAGGTAAAAATTGAAAGTTTGATACACTGCAATGAAAAATTTTAAATTTTTTAAATCGAAATCATTTTTTGGCATCAATAGGGGCCTTTTAAGTCCAGTTTTGGTGCCGAGAGGGCGGCATTTCATTTTTTTTGAAACTCAAAAATCTCGTTTTTTTGGCGTTCTGCAACTTTTTAACCCTCTGATAAGGGGCCAAAAGTGGTATTCTCTTTCAAGGTCAATGGTTTAGAACTCAAATTGCCGTTTTAAGAGGAGAAAGACCAAGATGCAATTAAGGTGGTTCTTATTTTGGATATTTTCGAAATTTTTTCGGACCGACCGTCACCCCCCCCCCCCCCCCCCCCCCCCCCCCCCCCACCCTCCCTTCACCGGTCAATTGATTACACATATCGAGAAAACAATTTCCCATTTTATATATTTTTTCCTCACTGAATTTCAAGTCTCTTTTTTAAACAATTTGTATAAAAACATAAAAAATACAATTTTTTAACGATTTTTTTAAATTTTAAGCAAAATGTTCATAACGTAGGTATTTTTACCCCACAAGACCATTTTCGTCGATTTTTCACTTTTACTCCTGTTTTGAAAAATTACAATTGTTCATATTTTTTATGTTTTTCAAAACACATCTAAAAATTTTTTTTCAGTTTTTTTACAAATAAAATGGTCTTAACACTTACATTTTTACTCAAAAACCCCGTTTACGGCGATTCATCATCTTTACCACCATTTTCTGGAATTTTCATTTTTGATGGTTTTTGAAAAGTTCTCAAGGGTATGATGATGATGAAAAATCGCCATAAATGGGGGTTGTGGGTTAAAATTTATGTGTTGAAAACATTTTATTTGCAAAAGAAAAATTCAAAATTTTTTAGATGTGTTTCGAAAACCATGAAAAATATCAAAAATTGTCTTTTTTCAATGGATGCCCCTTAAAAACAGGGGAAAATGTGAAAAATCCCCAAAAATGGTCTTTGTTGAGTAAAAGTACCTATGTTGTGACCATTTTGCTTGAAATTGTTGAAAAAATTAAAAAAATTGTATTTTTACGTTTTTAAAATTTTTTTTCATAAAGGAGGGGCTCGCGGCACTAATTAAAATTCAGTTGAGGAAAAAATAAAAAGTAGGAAATTATTTTTTCCATATGTGTAACTAATTGACGGGGGGGGGGGGGGCCCCGAAAAAATTTCGAAAATAACCACAAAAAAAGACCACCCTAGTGAGTAGTTGAGTGTAATTTTTTTTCAATTTGTAGCAAATCTCACACAGGAAAACGAAAGTAGATAATTTTGATTTGATCTTAACTATTTCCTGTGTGAAAGTTTAATTTTCACTAATGAAAATAAACTCGTGCACTAACTCGACTTCAGTTTAGATGGTGTAGTGAAAATTATTAAATTTCATCCATCAAATCTCTCCTGGGCAGAAAAGGGTTGACTGATCTATACATACAGAATGGCAACTAGGTCATAATATAGGTATACCATGGTGTTTTAGATTACAAAAAAAAATTGATACCTTGATTATCCCAAATTTAATCGATATTATTTTAATCTCATTCAATTACGATTTTTAGTCGATAGTGATTTTAATCGACTTCAGTTCTAAGTTGAAATTGAAATTGTTTTTTGTATTTTTCCATAATTTTTTTCCACATTTTACTGACCTATACAATACTTTAAATTGTTTTTATAAATTTCAATCAATTTTCACTACATTTTACTCATTTTTTGATTACAATTCAAATTCGATTAGAAACACTTTTTAAATTTAATCAATCACGACTTTTAATAAATTTTGATTAATATGGGTTACAACTTTTACTCGATTACAATTTAATGAATTAATCGACTTGACTTTGTTCCTGACTTTTTGGTAAAAATAATCGATTAACCTAATTAATCGAGCTATACGAAATCGAACCAAAAGAAAATTACTAAAAGGAACGAAAAATGAAAATTTACATCCATAAAATTTCAATACCTCAAATCAAACTGCAATTTTAGGTATTTTCAATTAAAAAAAATATTGCCATCCCTTCGATTGGGTATGAAATTACACGCCACTTCTTTCTTCCGCGTAATTATACCATATTCACCTAAAGTTAGGCATTTCAGCACGTCAATAACAAATTATATATATTGGGCGATTCAAACCCCTTTTTAAAAACCGACATTGTCACTAGCTAATTATTTGAAAAATGGGCAAATTAGAACGACTACATATTTTAAACTACCGCAGCAAATAAAATACATAAAATAATCATTTTAGATGACCGCACATTATGAAAAAAAAACAATAGAATGCGATTACCATTATATCACAGTTAATTAAATTTTTAACCTCGATGGTATACCATAGTACTTCGTACACATATGAGGATAAATTTAGTCGTCAATTAGAGCTCGTGAAAAGAATGAATGAAATTTCAAAGAGCACATAAAGCCTCATTGAAAATATTCGCGCATGTGCATTACGCGCGCATTAAATAATTCTACGTATTTCGTTAATAATCGCATAGCCAAATATACGTATCTTCATTACACATGCATACGCAGATATAATTTCGCTTCCAAGTGATAGTTTTTCACTGACATGGAAAAAGGCATCATCTGACAAACGATCGTTTCCCATATCAATTCATCATGATTTAGACAAACCAATCCTTGGAAACCTACACTCGATGTCAATTTTTTATAGCACACGCCGAACGTCATTCAGCTCGCAGTAAAACCAAGCGCGTCGTTTAAAGAAATTTTTTTTTTCCAATAAACAGCATACAACAAAATAGGGAAATACCTATATACTTTTTGCCGTCATGTTCCTTCACCGGTAAAGTTTTCATTAAAATGTCTCCATCTAACGTTGCTAGAAAGCTATATACAGCGAAATTAATTTCACTACCCGCTGTACGTACTTTACAAGGGTATCCAGTAATTCATTTTGCACAAAACGAACGTTCGTTGCTGCGTTTTAGAAATAGACATTCAAGCTGAAATACACCGAACGAGAGAGCGAGAGGGAAAAAAAAGATTTATAAGGTAATTTTGGTTGGCGAGAAAATGTCAACTTTTTGGACTTTTAATATTTCCACATGTATAACGTTGTAAGGGAAGGCCAACCTTTACCCCAGTGATATTTCAATAATGTTTCGATAACGAACGCGTTGTTATGTTTTCGTATATACCAAGGTATATAATAAGGATTAATATTTTATATATTTTTCTTATATCTATCGAACAAAAAAAAAGAGTAAAAAAGGTAAAAAAAATACATAATTTTATAGGTGGACTAGACCATAGCTCTGGATGAATCGAAGTAATACTTTTCCCAGCAAGTTCTATCGAGCGAAGAAACACGTTTCTTTGCATTACGTAATTCTATTCGGTAAGTATATGATTTAACGCACTAAGTACATATAATATACGTTTAGGTATCTACGTATACAATCTACATACGTGGATAAGGAAAAATAGGTATAAAGAAGAAAAAATCTGTTGAACAGGTAATTCGCTGTTTTTACCGAATGTAAAACTCGGCGTACAACAATTTCAAAATAAATTAGTTTCATTCTGGTTGACTAAATTTTCGCTTCGTTCCCGATATAAATATATAGCAAAATACAAATGCGAAAGAAAACTTTGCATAAGGATACTCGACGCGGAAACGAAAAAATATAAAGTTAAGCAGCCGATGGAATTTTAAACCGGGATGAGACGAATGCAGAAGGGACGATAAGGATTGAACGTAATAAGCCGATTTTCAAACGACAGCGGCAAAAAAAAGAAGAGAGAAAAGCGCAAATAAAAAGCAACATGACTTATGTCTTCTCAAACCGTGTACGCGTTGCGGTAAAATCTATTTCGCTGATTTTAAACGTATATTACCCCAAATCTTCGTACATATATGTAAGATACGTACCCATACTATCTGCATACATTTGCTTATAAGGATATTTTTTCTACTTAGATGACGAATGACGAAAAATAAAATATAAAATTGTCGAAATGTTCGTCGTCACATTATGTCGCATGCGAGATTTTATCCATTAAAATTTCAAATGGTAATCATTTTTCAAAATCAAATGAAACCACCCTTCGATACGAGAGAATTTTCGATATTTACCTAAACCCGTGTATTTCCCACCCCAGTTACTAAAAATGTCTTTGTACAAGTGTATACGACATGCCGGAGAAATTCATAATGTATTGGGAAAATATTTTTTCCACGTTTTTCATATTTTTAGTAGTGGCCTAGTGGCTCTCTTTAATCGATTATTTCGATTAACCGATTTAATGCGATGATTAATGGATCAAAATTCAACCTAGGGGTGTATTTAGAGTTAGAAAATAACCATGGTCCCAAAAGGGCTTTGACCTCGTTGGAAAAATTTGTAATATTTCCTTCCTTTTTAAGATATTTAAAAACCAACACGGTTTCACTTTTTCTGTTTCATTAAATGCTGAAAAATATACGTTTTTGCTCAATGACTCAACCAATTGGAGCAGAGGGGGCTGCTTGCCCCTAAGGGTATTTAAAAAGTTGGTAAATTGGTGGTTTTTGGACATCAGCTGACAAAAATCACAATTTCAACAACTAAAAAATTTACCCAATTTGAAAATGCCGATTGAATATTCTCGTTTTGAACAGAAACAAATAGCCTAGGCGGGTAAGAATGGTGAATCGGCCTTTGGCTGGGATTTTCGAACTTTCTAGCGGTAGTTGGTCTTTTTATGGTCTAAAAATTCGCTGGTAAAACTTTTGGCCCCCTATCTCACCCCTAACCCTTCATATCGCCCGAAATACCAATTTTCCTTATAAATTTCTGTATTCTGAAATTCCGAACCGAATTTTTTCAAACTTGCAGGGATGATGGACCATACCAAGGATCATCTCTGGAAATTTTTTCAATTTTTTTCGAATCTTCTTTCGTACTGAAATCGGAGTTTTAAGACTTCAAAGTGTAATATCTGCATGTTGTTTCAGACCTGACAAAAAAATCTCGATATATATTATGTAGTATACCTATATGTAAAACATTTTTTTTTCAGAATTTTTTTATACAATGGAAGACCTTCAAAAATGCAAAAAATCAATTTTTTCTACCATTTTTCATCCTTAAAGCGGTCATTTTTGGGTGAAAATTTTTATATTGTAAAATATCATCAAGTACACACCTAAAAACATCATTAACCTAAATTTGTACCTAATTTGTTCATTTTTTCAATTTTTTTCAACTTATTAATTTTAAAATACTCAAATGACGTCATTTTGATCTGATGGCCTAAAATTCATGTCAGAGCATGTTTCAACTCGATATTTGTTATGAATTTCAATTTCAGCAAATTCAAAAACTTTTCAATTTTTTTTCATCTTGTCTTATGCACAATTTTTTATAGCTGAAAATATTTAATTCGTAAGAATTGGTAAAAAAAAATTAAAAACCCTTGATTTTGCTGAAATCCTTTTTTCTGGAAAAATTTTCGCTCTCATTTCGTTCGAGGACAATACATTTTCTTTGTTTGTTAAAATGTTTTTTTTTGTTTTTTTTTTTTAGTTTTGCATAAAATAACTTTTTTTTTGCCAAACTCTCCACCCCTTCAATCAATGGTATATTTGAAGAGGTTTCACGAAGTATGAACCTTCACCTTGACTACTGAAATGCTGAAAAAAAAAAATGAAATTTCAACTTTTCAACGACTTTTCTGCTAGAATTTTTGTCCTAGTTTCGCTCGAGATGAACAAATGTGCTTATTTTGATAAATTTATGAATATCTATCAAAATTTTACATAAATTCGCCATTTTCCTCATCCCTCCATTGAATGTTTGTCTGGCTAGCACGTTGTCTGCTTTGCCTGAATAAATGTGGCATTCCACATGAGAAGGGTCCGATTTGTCGCCCAAGTCAATTGTGAGGTAAGGTCATTTCCTTATTACTAGGTAGATGAAATTTCATTCAAAATGAGACCTAGCGGAGCTTTCTATCTTCAAAATTAACGGAGTTATAAGCATTTTGAAGGCGAATGTTCAAAAACTAAAGTTTTGAAAAAAAAACTGTTTAAGAAAAAAAAGTTGGCTGCAAGAATCTCGAAACCTAAGCCTCCCAGAAAAAAACTAACCATTTTTTCAGAAAGAGAATTTCAAACCCTAAAAATTTTTATTCTTAGCATTTTTTTCGTAGGACTCTTAGTTTGGCCAGAAAAGAGTAACCCATTTGTAAAATTAATGGTTTTGAAAATGAAAAAAAAAAAACTTCAAACTGTAAAAATCTCGAATACTAAGCCCCCTGGAAAAAAAACTAATAGCTCATGGCAGAAAGAAAATTTCAAGCTCTAAAAGTTTCATCCCTTGCATTTTTCTGGTGTCACCCTTAGTTTGGATGAAAAATCGATATTACTTTTTTCCCCTCCATTTTCAAAACCATCGATTTTGTAAATTTCTCATAAATATGGATTTCCTGGCCAAACTAAGGGTGCTACGAAAAAAATGCAAGGGATGAAAATTGTAGAACTTGAAATTTTCTTTCTTCTAAGAGCTATTCATTTTTTCTAGATAGCTTGGTTTTCGAAATTTTTGCAGTTGAACTTTTTTTTTTTAATTTTCAAAATCATCAACTTTATAAATGGGTCATCCTGTAGAACAGGTCGGAAACTGTTTTCAGGGAACCCAAACATTCTCACACCAAAGTAGAAGCATCGAATACAAAAATGTCAAAAACCAAAAATCTGCATTTTTGAATTACAATTACATTTTTTTTGGAAACTTACATAGCTACAAAGTCGACCTTTTTCATATGGAACACCACAAATACACAGTTGACAATTTTCAGAAGTTGTAGTTGGCATTTTCAGTAATTTTGCACCCCTCCCCCTCCAAGGAAATCCCTTCAATTTGTCTCTGTTTTTACTTCTTGAACAACTTTTCAAAAAATCTCCCCTTCGCCTTACTTGGACTTCATTTTTATATTTTTTCAAAGATTTTTTCAAAAGTCATAACATACTTTTCTAGGTTTGAACCTAAATTTTTTGATTTTTTGGTATCGATATTGTATTGTTGTGATTGGCGCATGTTTTCCCTTCCTTGAGAAAACCGTGGCTCTGCTATCCTTTAAAATTCTTCCATTTTACTGGATTTGTATGCTCTGGTTGCAGTTCCATTCGCCTTAATCAAAAAAAATTCTATATGGAGCAAAAACTTGACGGATTGACTGAAGGAACCAACTAATCGATTAAAAATTAACCGATTATTCGCGAAAAATCTTTAAAAATTCAACATCTCGGTTAATAAATTTTAATGGAGCACTTTCACTAGTTTTTTATTTTTGAAAAAATCAATAAAATTAATTTCAAGTAGGTAAATATAATTTTAAGATAAGGGAAAATAATCAATCCTCATCTCAACCTGGATACCGAGGCCAAAACAAACATAAATAAATAATTTTAAGAAAAACTTAAACCAGTAATATACCTACTCATTAAAAATTTAAAAATGAGAAAAATGGTCAGTTTTTTCAATGTGAAACGAACTGAAATTCATAATTTATAATTTCCCCTTCAATTTTGGATAACAGAATAATTTTAAAGTTGGAAAAAATGAACAATAAAACTTGTTTTAAAAAATGACAAAATTCATACCTAAATAAAACATTTGGCTATGAATCGAGATAAAAACTTTCGCAAATAAGCCTTTGAAAACTTAATCGGTAGGTAACATTTGATGAAAAATTGAAGATTAACACAAAGGCGTAGAAGTCGATACTTTGGAATATAAATCAAACTGGAATCTTTTAATTACTTTGAAAACACCATGATAACGATTAAATAGGTAGGCTTCTTTTTCAGTAAAATAACTTTTAGGATTAGATTTTGAATGAGACGTCAAATTGACTTTATCACTCGACAAAAAAAAAACACTGAGAGATGTGAATTTCCCATTATGAAAAAATTTTAATTCTTTTTGAAATGATTCAAATTGACGTAAATCTAGATACGTATAGATACCTATTTCAATGATTGAAAAAAATTACTTATAGCAAAGAAACATTTCGCCACATTTACTAAAAAAAGAAAATCTAACTATAGGTATTTAGGCATATACCTATACAGAACCTATATCATTATAATGTCCTCGAACATGCCAATACGATAAAAAGAATAGGCTGAAAATCAATATAATTTCGAAACTATTTATAAAAGCGACGTACTATTGACAAAAGAATTATTAATATATTTAAAAAATCAACCGTTTATTGTACCGTCCGTCCGAAGGGACTAATTTAATAAAGTTTCAATTATTGTATTCCGATTTGAATGGAAAGAAAAAAAAATGGCGGATGGGCGGCTTCCTAACAAATTGAATCAACTCGATTTTGCCAAATGGACAGTAATTATCAGTCAATGCATTAAAATATCACGTTTCGTACGACATCCACGCGGTAACTAGGTTATAGGTTGCAAATACGCTTTAAATTCTGTATTAAATCCTTCAATTACCCATTTCATTTCGACCAGCGAGCGACGTTACGATGCGACTTTTAATATTTACCTACATTTCTTTTCAATTAATTCACATGTCCGAGCGACTCTTCTCGTTTATGATTTAATTCATTAATACATATTTAATAAGACGAAAAATTACAGAAATTGTACGAACGCGTCCAACAAAGTGTAATAATGGGAAAAAGTCAATAGAAGTTGATTACATTGGTAATTTGCAACGAAAACCGAATTTACGTTCAGAGTATGGAAAGAAATAAAAAATGCATTTTTAATAAATTAATAATTTTTGAGCAGCGTTTGGATAAAAATTAGTGGCCATTTTAAGATTTTATCGACTACTAAACCTTATGTATGGTCTATGTGCATATTATGATGGAATTTATTAATTTTGGTGAACATGTTTTCCTTGATTTTTTTTATTAAAAATTCCAATTATTTAAAATTTCCAAAAAATATGAAAAATTATTATTTCAATTTTTTAATAGAAAATGCTGCTAAAATAATTTTTTCCTTTTTAAATAAGATGCAGCAAAGGTTTCAAATTGCCTCTTTTTCAAAAAATTGAAAAAATTGTTAGAAATTTCAAAAATTTTTATTATGACCAGAGCAATGATTTTTATGAAATGTCATATTTTTTGTGTTGAAGATAAATGGGCATATCATTTGTAACTTTGCAATTCACAAAATATCCTGTAAAATGAACCCCATTTGATTAGACATATTCTGCATATTTCAGACATTTTAAGGACACTTTAGTTGTAAGTAGAGCTAGCTAGGGTTTTTATGCAAACGCAATTTGTGTGTACTTGATAAAAAGTGCATTTTCAAGGGATCTATACGATTCAGGAAATTTTCTGACGATTGAGCCCTATTTCATTTGGCATATTTTGCATATTTCAGCTAAAATTGCATATTTTAAACCTCAAAAAACGTAAAAAGTCCATACTTCTGCATAATTCGACGTTTTCTGGTCATTTTTCTGCATATTACAAAGGTTTTGCCAAAATCAGTCTAAGTTAGTTGACTTCTAGCTGTTTTTTTGGGACTAAAATTGCAAAACTGTAAGTAAAAATACCCCCTCCCCCATTTTTATGCTACCTTCTAAATTTTAAAACATAAGATATGCTTCTGCTCTTTGTTTGATTTCCAAATCATTTCTATGCATCAACCTACCCATTTTTTTTCTAATTCAAATTTCAAAAATTTTGTGTTTGTCTAACAAAATGTCTAAAAGTCAGCATTATTTCTATAACTTTCTACTTTCAAAAAGGCAGTAAAAATCTGAAAACATTTTCAAATTTAAAAAAGTCTGACAAAATATCTAAAAGTCATCATGATGAATTTGCAATATTCAAAGTCTAAATTGTTTGTCTGACAAAGTGTCTAAAATTTGGAGTGAATTCTAAAATTTTTCAAGTCTAAAAAAAGAAACAAAAAAAAGAAATCTTAAATTTTTTCCAAGTCCAAAAAAGTCTGACAAAATGTCATAAAATCAATTTTTGAAACTTTCCCAGTCCGAGAAATTTGTTTGATAAAATTTCGGAAAGTTATCCAACTTATAAAAAATTTTCCAAGTCCAAAAAAAGTCTGACATAAGGTCTAAAAGTCAGAGGTCGAAAGCATGTTGTCCAAAATCTGTCTGTCGTTTTTCGCGATTTTACTCAGAGATAAAGCATATCCTATACTAAAATTCCAATGAAAAGTGTGAATTTTTTCAGTTTTTTTTCCGTATTTTTCCCGAAGAATGGAGACGTTTTGATGATGGCGAATTTCACTTGAATTCCTCGAGGTGAGGTGGAATCTGGAAATGAGGTTTAAATCGTTTTAAAGCTCTCAGAATGCATTCTGGAAACTTTAGAACAATTTTTCTCAAAGTCAATATTTTAGTCGTTAACCTCATTTTCTGATTCCACCTTACATAGGCGCATATAAAAATCCTAGCTCCAGTTATAAGTATTTTTTTTAAATATTTTTGGCAAAATTTTCGTTTTTTAGCTTTTTATGAGTAAAAATGACAATTTAAAAAATGCTGAATAAATTTTTTTTTTCAAAAGTGAAAAAAATGCCACGAATTGATGTAATTCTAATAGAATTTAAACACCAAAATGAGTTTTGACAATTCTAGTGCTGAAAAGTATGTTATTTTGGTCACAAAATTATTTCCAGGGATACTCATATTGATTTTACATATTGCATCAAATATTTAAGCCTGGTAAAGTGCATATTTTTCCATATTTTGAACATGGGTATTACATGATCATACTTCAAAATTTTTAGGGCATAAAAATCCTTGCTCTAATTATGACTTCTCATTGCAGCTCCTTTCAACTGGAAATTAATTTTCAAAATTTAGAGCTTTCAGCCTCGAAAAATACACGAACAGTCAACATTCTATTTCTTGCGTTGGGCAATTAATTTTTTTTGTCATTTCTTGTTGAAAGATTCAACATTGAAAACTTGAAAAGTTATTGCGAGAAATTTTAAAATTTTGAAAAGTTTTCAATTTTTAATGACGTCTTTAACGTTTTGGAATTTGAAGCCAATTTGAAGCTCCGTTACTTTTCATCTGAAAAAACCAGAAATTTTTTTATAAACCTTTCTTGGTAAAAAAAAATGTATTTGAAGAGTTAAACTAGAAGAAATTTTAATATTTTCTATTTTTATCGATTTTTGATTTTTTTTTGTAATTTTTGACATTTAAGTACCCCTTAATTTTCACTTCAAATAGAAAAAAAAATAGAGAAATTACTTTCTTCTAAATAGAAACCATTTCTGGGAGTGATACAATTACTTTGAGGATCATCTTCTTGGACAAACTGTTTATTTCATCCAATTCTAACCGGGAACACCCTAAATTGATATCCTAGGGGGGTGAGGGAAGGGCTAAATGTGAGAAAAATTCCAACTATGGTGACATTTCTTCAAATCTTCTAAAAAACAGTCTTCACTTTTGCAAATTTTTCAACTCAAACCTCATTTATTTGACGAAGAAACGCAAATTTATCACGAGGGAGAGCTGACCCTCTTGTCACCCCTTTTATTATAGGAAAAAAAATCTAGAATAAAGATGGAAGCAAATATAATTTTCTCCACATCTGATGGAAGGATATGGATTTTTTAACAAAAAAATTGATAAAAAGAATTAATAATAAAGGTGTTTTCTCTCCAAAAAAATTAATCAGCCTTATTCACACTTCTACATCGACCTATTCGTTAAAAACTACACAACCTATCAAAAAAAAAATCTACACACAAGAAAAGATATTAAACCTCCAACTCATCCGGCGACACTGGTCAAACGCAATTTGTCACTTCACCCTCGAACATTCTCATCAGCATTTTCACATAATCTTATTAATGCGGAATATTACAGCGTTTCACTTCTATCGTTAGTTTTTTCCTAATTTGCATACAAAATAATCTACATCGTCAAGTTGGCCACTTATAATTTTACAGCTTATCAAGTAACTTCTCTTGAAACTTTCAGTGTTTCCAGCATCCAACCTCAAAGGTTTTTCTTCTTTTTTACCCAAGCCTGGATGATTACAAGGCACCATCGAATTTCAATTTACCGTCCAAGGAGAAAAAAAAACTCTCGGTACAAATTGCGCATTAACGAAAAACACTGTAATTTTCGATCTCTAAAACCACTTGCGATAAACCTCGAAAGCTAAATCAGTTTAAATAAAATAACTATTTCACTTTTGTAAAGTTTACAGAGTGGGGAATAATTTCGAGTGTGTTTTAACACATTTTACTCAAAACTGTATTCGTTTCTTTAATCGGTTGGACAGTTTGTTGAACAAATTAAATATTTTAATTTCATTAAGACACCCCCTTTGACGGTGCGTTTTATTAAAATTACTTTAAATGAGACGTGAACCTCTATACGCAGACGTGTTTCCATATATTCGACATCAAAGGCAAACTTGTAAATAGGAAATAATAATTTTATTCCCTCGACGTGCCATTATAAACATCGAGTGTAATATTTTACAAAAATTTCATTCGTACTATTTCGTACGAATTTTTTTTCGAATAAAAATACTGCGATTGATCAAAAAATTACTAAACTTGGATAATTGAAAAAAAATCAGCGATAAATTCGACAAAAAAACCACTTTCGTAAACCAGAATTCGTTTTTTTTATGCACGTTGCAAAAAAATAAAATAAATATTCCAACCTACGGGGCAAATGTGAAATTTCTGTATTTGATTCAATTTCAGGCTTTCAGCCACAGCCGAGAAAAAAAAACAGTACGCAATAAAACACGAACTTACATTAGTTTAAATAAAACGTTCAAGTCGATGACTTTTTTATGGATAGGTTGACGAATTCGTTAGATAAACCGTAAGTAGATAACGAACTCGTATTCGAGATAACGCCGGAGTAAGAGAGAACACGTTAACGTATCAAAATATCCTTTAATCTGAAAGTTTACTTTTTCTTTCAACTAGGTGATTCGTATGAAAAAAACTTAATAATCCCAATGTCAACCTTTTTAAAAGCTAACGTGTCAGTGAAAAAGCCAGCTTTGGCCCTTTTCAAATTACACGACGTTCAAAACTTCACAATAAAAGCATATCCTTTGTTTAATTCATATTACGAAATCAGTCAACTCGAAAAATATATATGAAGAATGATACTATATAATAGGTAATATAATTTTACAAAACAAAGAACACATTTTCCGCCAATTAGGTAAGTTCATTAATACTTTGACTGAAATGTTTTAACGTAATACGAGGTTTTAAACTTTATTTTTTTTCATACCGAAGCATTCGGAGAAAAAAAAAGTTACCAGGGATTAAAGCGATCCGATAAAAAAAATAATGAAAAAGTTGGTTCAATTTGGAGGAAAATTTTGTCGTGTCTTTCAATTTAAATATACATTCCATAAGGGTAGCGGAAAAAAATAGAATAAAATCAAAGCTGCGACGTTTTTAACGAATACAAGGGGATAAAGTGCAGGAGGAAAAAAATTAAAAAAATAGAATAAATTGTTAAGCGATAAAACACACACACCGAAGAAGGAGCATAGCAGCGAAAAAAAAAAGAAAATCATCTCATTCTGTCTGCGTGTTTATAATACGGGCTGGAGTTTATATTTCGAAATTTTGTTTAATTGCTGTAGCATTTGAGACGAAAAACGCCGACAAATAGCGAAGGCATTTTAAATACGTACGTACGCTACGTACGCACGTACGGTATAATTAAAACAAACCCACACTTTTCATCGATTCGTTTACTACTGACACGATCATACATGCTTAAAAATTATACAATACACGCGTGCACGGATCGATTTGCTACCGTTGTCGATGTCGGTTTCTCGCATTTAAATTACACCGAATTTTATCATTTCTAATTCCATATCAAGAGGATTTCGTATGTAGCGATTTGCGGCAGCCGGAAAAAAAATAGCAAAAAGCTCGGTTAATCGATTAAATTATAATACACACGAAGAAACCAAGCTGCGTATTTTTGTTGCCGACGACGGAATTTCTGCCTCGAACGATAAACAATTACACGAAATCTTGGCGATATTTCGAAATTATTCGACGGGTGGAAAAAATAAAGAGCGGAGTGGCGATTTGAGCATTTTTCCCCTTTTTGGGAAAGTACGAGTATATATCGAGTGTAATTTAAACGTGTCGAAGGAACGCCGCGATGCAAAAAATATCGCGAGTAGAATATAAATATGTAAATATTTATTTACCCTGGATCATTCGGTACTTCGGAAGGAGCTCCTCGGATACCATTCTGATGATGATGATGATCCATTTTGAAAAAATAAACCGATATTCGCCTTTTCGCGAAACCACTTCCGGAATATTCGAACCGAACTGATACACAGAAATGCACACAAAACGAACTATCAAAACATGAGTGAATATGAGAAGATGAATTTTTTTTTCTAAATTTTAACTTATATTCCGGCGGATGCAAAAAAATAAAAAAATGAAAATACCATAAAAATAAATGTATAACAAGTTCGCGAACTCGCGAAAGAAAAAATTGATGGGGAAAATTATTATGTGAAAAAACTACGGCACTAATATATGTCTAAACGCTACGACGCCTAAAGACCGACTAGTCGGCCGGTTCGAAACTCCAACTGGCGTCGTTATCTGTGTAGTGCCAAATAAACTGAAATCGGGAACAATGTCGAACGAGCGTAAAGATAAAAAAGCTTTCCAGAAAAACCCCGAACGTACACCGTACCACCAGCACTGTTCGACAAAAAAGTAAAGCAGGAACAGCTGCTCTCCTGAAGCATCTCTTCTCTATACCCTTTCGGCCCACTCAATTCCTGATTCTTTTAAGGAAATGCACGCCTTTCTTGCTTGCCTCACTGCAAAACACATGCGCCACAAGAGTATTCCTTCTTCGCGGTTGGAAAAATTACTCGCGTTATCTGTCGCTACTTTATGGTATTAATTTTACGCTGTGGTCGTTGAAAGGTGACTACAGAAGCCGCATGTATTCGTATGTGTAGGTATTTCGTGGATGCGTGGAGTTTCCTGACCGAGCTAAATTCGCGCTGATTTTCGATCTACGATAAGAATATTTTTTGATTTGGAAAAATTTAACCACCCAAGAAAGTAAAATTTTCATTCGATTCGAATAAACTTAATTCGATTGTGAAAAAGATAGCATTATCGAACAAGTTGGAAAGACTTTTGCATTCAACGCAACCGATAGTTTTCTAACTACGAGTAGGTATCTGCTGCAAAGAAGTAACCAAGTAAACTAAACAATGTACCTTTTGTCCTTGTCATAATGTATAATTGTAGAATGCAGATATAACTTTACATAGCTACTGAAGTATTTAACTAAAGAGTTGAACAAGAAGAATTCAATCAAATTCGAGTTCACCACACTTAAATGGTAATGGAACTTTGGGTTCTTGACGTTGAGAATATTCTAACGAATCCATTTGACAATCTAGGTGTATCTATTGACCAAATAGCTAGTAAATGTACTTATGAAAGGTACGCTAAGTGCATGACAGATGGTTTAATTGTTTTCTGGAAAGATTTACGTAATAAGACCCTCGAGCTGGTACCAAATTTTCATTTTTTTCAAAATAATACGTACATGAAGTATGTTTCATCAATTGTATTTCGTTTTCATTTGCAAACACCGTTTAACTCAGACCACGATCTAAAGTTCTTTAGCAAAGTACCTAAAGAAAAGTCGATCGCATTGTACTTTACAATACAATATTAGAATAATGAATGCATGATTGGGTATACCAATCATTAGACTAGACTTACCTGGCAATAATGACCGTGCTTCACTTCCATTAAACGTACAACGATTCCATTCCTTCGGATAAGGGATTAGCGAGGAGCAGACTGGTCCAGTAAATCACTTATTAACTTATCGCCATTTACTTAGCACCCAATTCTCGCGATAGTACAAAATAAATACTAATACGATAAGACGAGACGATACGTTTTAAGAAAACATCGAAAACGATACAAAGATACTAACGTACGACTAAGACAAAACATCTTTCACACTTGTCATCACGTTTAACCATATGTATGGGAATTCATCGATAAACCAAGGTATACTTTTAAGTATTCTTTTGACTGTGAGTGATGCCATTTTTCATTTGATGTTCACTATACACTTACTTACATGATGAAAAGCAAACCACGAGACAGTAGGAATGTACCGGCAATACGTTACGATCTTGGGAAATACGCGACATCTGACTACAGATAATTTATCAATTGATGACCAGTCAACAAAATGATGCTAAATCGATAAATTGGAACACAAATATCTTTCGTTTGCATATGAAAATGAACGCGATAGTTAGTGTTAGCCATTTACTCAACTCGTCCTCAAGTGCCAAGTACTCTGCTGCCTGCGGCCTGCCCCAGTGCCCCATGTTTTCAATTTCTCCCATAACTGCTTAAAATATTTTCCGCTAGAGGCGCTGTTTAGTAAACAAAACAATGTACCACCGGTTGCCTGTCATCGCCTGTCATATGTTTGAATTTTTTTTTCTTTCCTATTTTATAGTTTGTGCTTTGTGGTTTCTAAATTCTAGTTTTCTCGTCTCTCTGAGTATATTATTTTTCATTTTTGAATGAAATGAAAACTTGAATGTTTGAGCTAACGGCTGTTTTAAATAATATTTTTGAAAAAAATAAAAATTTTTATTTTTTGCACATGAAACTTGAGAAGATTGGTTTAAAAATTTTGAAAATAACCATATTGAAATCACAGAACAAAAAATTATTGCAATTTTTGAAAGAAAATTTTTTATTTAACGAGAAAAGCGATGGTGACATTGGTTTTTCGTTTTTGTTTTTGTTTTTCCAGTAGTGCAAGAGTATAGTGGTACTCTTGGTGGTAGGATAAATAGTTGAAAATTGAAATACTCTCATTTCGGGAGTGTTCTCACCCCTAATTTTTTTCCAAGCTCCACTCCTAATTCCACTATTCACCTCTAATAACTGCAATAACTCCAACTCCTACTCTCACTCCACTTCCGGTCACCACTCCTTAATTTTTTTTTTAGAAACTAAAAAGTCAAGATTATTTAATTTTTGTTCAACGTCAATCATTGAAATTTTATAAAAACTTGATGAAGAAGATAAAAAAAATGAAAAATTGTATAAAAATGAAATGTAGGTATCTACTCAGGCTAAAACGGATTAAGGAACAGAGCCGTCAAAAAATGTTTAAAACGTTTTTTTTTAAACCGTGTTTAAAAGTGGTTGCTGAAAATGTGTGTTTAAAATGCGTTTTAAAGTAGTTTTAATACGCATTTTTTTTAAATGAATAATTTCGGTGTATTCTCCGTTTTTTATTTTTTAAATACCTAATTGAAAAAAAAAACAATAAAAAAACATTTTTTTTGTTTGTACCAATAATTTATTTGAAATTTCGAATAAAAAAAAGTAAAGAAAAACTGTTTTTTAAAACATGTTTTAAACATGACTGCCCTGTTAAGGAGTATCTATTGAATTTTTTGCCTTTCTTACTCGCACTCCTACCCTGAGACAATATGAATTATGAACTTCAATAAAACAGGAATGGAAAACTGAAATCATTTCAGTTTTAGTTTCAGTTTTCAGTTTTTCATGTTTCAGTTTCAACTTCACTTTTCAGTTACAGTTTTGGATTTTTCAGTTTCAGTTTCCAATTCTTGGAAGGAGAAAGGGAAAACACAAACAAAATAAACAGCAACAGAAATCTGAAATCATTTCAGTTTCAGCTTCGGTTTTCAGTTTCCAGTTTTTCACTTTTTAGTTGCTGTTTTGGATTTTTCAGTTTTAGTTTTAGTTTCAGCCTCGAAAGTCTAAAAATCATTTCAGTTTCCAGTTTCATCGGTTTTTGTTTTTTTTTCTCTCTTTTCCATCCCTGCAATAAAATCCCTTCTTGCTTTTTTTTTGCTTTCAAGTGATTTTACGAGATTTTTGACAATTTTCATATTTTGTGGCTCTTTTTACAAAATTTTTGACGAATGTAGTGAATTTTGATCCCTTTTTACATATTTCTGATGATTTTTGTTCGCATTTTTATGATTTCAACAGCATTTTTGGGATGATTTTCATGTTTTTTTTTGCCCATTTCTGTCATATGTATTTTGAATGATTGTTAGGTAAAGCAAATTTCAACAATTTTTACAACTTTTGTGGATTTAATTCGTGATTTTTCGACCACTTCTACGATATTTTCACCAAATTTTAAGCAAAAGAATAATGTACTCAAATGTTTGAGAATATTCTCAATACTTGAGAATTTTCTGGAAATTTCCCGGCAGGAAAAAATACTCGAGCATTTGCCAACCCTGATATTTTCTGACATTTGCAAATTTGTATATTTGGTGAACATCACTTATAATCAGCACCCACTGAATCAAATTTAACCCCCAAATATGATTTGAGTATGCTATTCTTGTTTCCTGTAAAATTTAATTTTTTGGCTATCTACGAGTCTCTAACTCTATAATCTAAAGACTGAATTCTTCTAATTGAATAAATGAGAATTTTTCATTCAATACTGCTGTAGGAGGTAGGACAAATTGTAAAAAAAAAACATGAATGGATATAAATTCAAAAAATTTTATTCTATACATTCTCCTTCAAGTTCAAATTTACAACTTTCAAACAACTGATTTGCTCATAAAATTAATACAGGACCATGAATTAAATCATTAGGGAGTGTACGTATAGTTGAAGTAAACGATGAATTTTTTAGGTCAACAAAAAAGAGATTGTAAATATTATCAAAAGGGGTAGGTAAGCACTAAATAATTGAGAAAAATGGATCAAAAACAATACTGATTTTTTTTTTTATTGAAATAATATCAATTCATCATCTTTCACTTGTTTCTTTCTTTTGAATGTTAGTTAATATTAATACGTCATTTAAAAAAATTGAATAATGAAAATTGAAAACATAAGTGGATAGGTACTTAACTACTTATTAACTATAGTTTATAGGTAGGTACGTTTATAGACAGAGGTATGTAAGTATTTATATGTACGAGTAGGTATACAGATAATATTGTATTTGTATTTGAGAATGTACAATGAAAAGTACGTTGTCTTTTATTTACCCGATGAGTTATTTTGATCAACTCTGGAAAAAATTTCATTCAACATCATAGATGGATTTTCTAACAGATTAATATCATCCAACGGATCCGAACAATCAGCAACAACATTAGTAACGTCGCAATTTTCTAACACATCCAACATATTTTGAAAACTATCTGTATCTACGTAGAAAATTCGCAAAATAAAAAAAAAATTATACAGAGAAAAATGTTTATCAAAATTTTAAGCAATAATGCAGCAAAACATAAACCTTCGAAACAGTGACAAAAAAGAGAATAAGGCCTGATTGATAGAATTTCGAAGTGAGTTGAAACCATAAAATAAAAATTAGCGAAGCTGTCGACTATTTCAATAAATTAAAAAAATTACCTAATAAAAAACATTTGTTATGACATCAACTTATACATAGGTAAAAAATTGCCATTCAAAAAAATTACCTGAGTGACCAAAATAATATCTAAAAATATTAATAAAATAAAATTGCCTTCCAGTCAGTTCAAAAAAATCAATTTTTCGAGAAAAAAAACAAGACCAATTACGAACAGCGTGGCAATTTAAATCACAAAAAAACAATTTCAGCAAATCAAAAAGCAATGAAAAAAAAAATCAGCAAGAGAAAAATTTCACAGCTGAAAATGATTTTTAAGAACAGAACTGTTAAAAGGATATTAGATCTCACCGTATCCAAGTTTAAATACAATTCTAAATTGGATCAGAAATTTTTTCTCGAAGTAGCAGCTATTTTGAGACGATTTCGCAACGTTCTTCGTGGAATGCCGAATTTCCTTTCAACGTAACGTTGAGACCTTCCTCTTGAAATCAGTCTCAAAGCCTTCTGCATCGCATCTTCCGTCCAATTACTCTTCGGCACTTTTTTCTTCTCTTTAACTACAAACAACAACACATGTGCACGAAACAAATTCGTATATCTGACACAAACTGAGACATAAATAACTCATTCGGTAAAATCTTAATTAATCGATGATGGAGATTTATGTTTAATTCTTTTTCGGTATAATTAGTATAATATTGTTTTCGATCGAAAAACCAAACTAAACTATACTAAGGCCTTATTCTCTTTTAATCGGACGATTCTGCTTGTAATTGCGACGACAAAAAAATTACCTTGTATTAAAACATTGGTGGGCTGTATAACGCCACTAGCTACATTTTGAGAAGGATCTTGATCCATCTAAAAATGAACATTAATAAAATGATGATGAATAAGCGAAAATTTTAAAAATAATATGAATAATGCATAAAACTGTGTTGGGTTCATTTACCAGAGTATGATTTTCCGAAATCGAACTATTAAACGAAGAACTTGGCAACGTTAGGGAAGAATTTCCTGGACTGGATAAATTTAATTGATGGACGGTTTCTAAATTCCTCGTCGTTTTTCCACGAGTAATGGCGAATCGCATTTTTTTCAGCATGAATTCCGGAGCTTCGAATCCTTTCAGTTCATGTCGTAATACGCTAGGATTATTTCTGAAAATTTTTAAAACATTTGTACTTTATAAAAAAAAAAAAAAAAAAAAAAAAAAAGAATTCAAGTTCAACCTACCTATAGCATTCTAAATTCAAAAGCTCCCTAATATCGTCTAAAATTAAAATATACGAGGAACCGGATGAGTTGTGTGACAGATAATGTAATTTATGTCTTATCAACCATTCTTTATCTTCTAAATCTACGCAATAACGAAACAATTCAGGATGTTTGATGAACAATTTTCCTCGCAAACCTCCATAACCTAACACCTATTTAAATACATAATTTGCCATTTATTAACAAAAAAAATCCTTGAATTAATTTTTTTTAAATAATATAAAAATAATGATTACTTTATTAACTCTCGATGACATGATAAACAATGTTTTGGAAGTGATTCTTGAAGGATCATTTTTAAATATACATGGTGTCACACTTATGATGGTTTTTCTCTTCGAATGAGGTAAAAGTAATTGAGTAGAATTGGAATTATTTAAATTGTCTGGTTCTTTACGTTTTCCAAAAATAAACATACGCTGGAAAAAAAATTGAAATTTGTTTAAAGATCTATTTCAACCACCGCCTCCCCTTTAGATTTTCATTTTAATAACTTAAATTAAATTTGAGTTGTGTAATGACATTACTTAGTTGGTACGTCTAGAATAATTGATTTATTACCTTGTTATCTTCATTATCATCTTGACTATTGCCAAATCTAGATTCAATCAAAGCTCCAGTATCTGCAGCAGCATTAAAAGGAGAATCACTTCTGGAAAGAGGTGAATTAAGGTACAAGTGTTTAGCTTCATCTAACATCGTACGACATAATTCTCTAACATGTTCTTCATTAACGCTACCTTGTCCTAGGTTACCCCGAATGTTACTAATTGCTGGTACAAAATACATCTGCAGAAATATTTTCAATTATTTAAAAAAAAACTATTCAAAAAAGTAAATAGGTACAAGTAAATGAATTATTCGCCCACTCACATCTAAGTATTTTTTAATAACACGATCGATATCGTTATTAATCGCTGATTGAATATTTTGTCTCAATAAATCCAGTGATTTGGCCGCATTTACAACATTTCTACCTCGCATTTTTGCTGCCTTCACAGCATTTTTCCCTCCATTTTCGTTGACCCCCATATCAGCCAAATTTTCCAAGGTTACTTGTCGCATATGGAATGTGTTTTTCTTTTTTCAAAAAAATAAAAAATAACATTTAATTAAATAAAAAAAAACGCACATAATTATATTACATTTTTAAATTGATGTAGGTAATCAATTACATGCATTAAATAACTACATTACACTTACCCATTCAACCAGCGGTTCGCTAATAGTGACAGATTCATTTCCTGAAAATCTGTCACTATTGACCCAATTATTATTTAAAACATTGTTATTTGAATTTACGAATCGAGTATAGGAATCCCACGAAAAACCTCTTTGTAATTTATTCACAACCATTATTGCGAGCTTCGGAGTAATTCAAACATCACTGAAAATGGGTTAAAGTAGAAATATTTTCAGTTTTTCATTTTGGCACATCAATCGATAATGCAAAGACCGAGTAGGTATTTATACGAGTATAAAGCAGATAGCTATAGTGTATCTTATTACGTTGCAATTTACTTACATTCATTGGTAAAGATGTATCATCGTGTAGAATTTGAAATAATGGCAATGGTGAGTTGATCAGGGTATACTTGAAGTCATTTTGAAAAATTAAAATTATCACGAATATTTCACGTACTAGCTCATAAAGCGAAACACTGCGTTCGCAGCTTTATTCGTACGTACGAAATCTGGGCTTGCGCGCAGGATGAAAATAGCTTGGTCGAGGTTTCAAATCGTTCAGAATTCGGCCCAGCCTTTAGGTGTAGCAACTTCCAGCGTCGAGATATTTCAATGAAAATAAATTTCACGGATTCGTTGAAGGTGAGCATGCGGATAAAACGACTGTATTTATTCGTAATAAGCAGTATTTGCTAGGTGTCGAATAGGTATTGGATATAGGTAGGTGGGTATGTGGTTTGAGGAAATCTTTTTGATTTTTTTGTTTTCTGTTATTTAAATGGATAGGGTACCTACAGCTATGTAGGTAAAAAAATGTAGGTATTATTTTAAATCTACGCTTTGTGTTCATATTTTCATTTAAGTTCAAAAATAGCAAGTAGGAAAGTAGGTACCTACCTACATTCTTAGTACAGTTGCTAGCTGTATAGGTAACTGGGCTCAATTTCAACATTTATACTGCACTTAATGAGTTTTTCTGTTATTATTCTTTCGAAAGATGTAGCAATTTGAAAAAGAGGCACAATCTCATCAAGCCATCAATATTAGATTGAGATCATTAACAAATAGGCTACTTTGTGTTATCGTGTATGTATATAATTAGGTAGGCCTAGATATGTTTTGATTTTTTGAAATTGAAATATTGAAAAAAAAAACAATTTGACAGTTGGAGGACTTGGAGAATGTGTAGAACATCAGAATTTTAGAAAATGGAACCTACGTACTAAAATGAAATAAAAAGAAAAAAGAAAAAGAATTGATGTATAGTCCAGTCAAATTAGACAAAAATATGGTAGTTACTCAGACAAATTTGAGGCAAAGATTTTTTTCACAAAGTTGTTGGTAATGATGCAGATGCTCTTGATAACATATAAAATTCCCAAAATTTCGAGCGGTGCTTTTTCCACAAAATTCACATTTTTGTCCCCCAAAAATGGTTTTTCACGTTTATCTTCGTTTCTTATCAAGTCATAGAAAAATAATCCAGATGAAAAATATGTAGATTTTAATTTCCCACAAAAAATATGATTACCAATTTTTCGATATGAGCAATAGAAACCTCATAAAGTACATTCGAAGTTTGCCCATAAGACAAAGCTGTATAGCGCAGTAAAATTATGAAATGAACTCGAAAAAATTGCTACAAAAGATATTTTGATTTATTCAGCAGAAGGAGGTGT
>FIZU01011574.1:0-11938 GCA_900064475.1 Pseudococcus longispinus | reverse complement strand
ATTTTTGAAATTTTCAACCCCCCCCCCCCCCAAACAACCAGAAAATATAGGCATTTTTTTTTTTGAAAAAATTCTCACATGTACCCCAATAGTGTCTACAATCTGTGAAAAATTCAAAATTTTTGGATCACCCCCACAGACATAAAAAATGTTGAATTTTCGATATTTAAAGAACAATATCTCCTGAAGGAGTGGGGTGGGGGTCAAAAAAATTTCTGGGCTGGTTTAACACCAATACTAACATTTTGGGTGAATTTGTCCCGATCGGTTTGGGTGCGGATTTCACCATCTTACCATGAAAGGCTCCTTACTTTTATTTTTAATAAACAACTTGACACCATATTGTTGCGTTTTAGAATCTGGATATAGGTTTGAAGTGGCCCAACGATATTTATGCCGGAGGTAACGCGAAAATTGGCGGTGTGATGGTTGCTACTTCTATAGTAAATAACGTCGCTATTTGTAATATAGGTAAATATATCTTCATTTTTACAATGATTTTTGTGTCTTGATTGGAATAATTATGTGTTTTTTTTTTTAATTATTAAACAGGCTGTGGCGTAAATTTGAGCAATAATATGCCTACAACGTGTATTAACGAAATGATCACCGAAATGAGCAAAGATACGGATAAAAAAATATCCACTTTATCTGCCGAAAAATATTTTGCCATCGTTTTCAATCAACTTGAATCCTTACTGGATACGATTGAAAAGAACAGCTTAGATATTGTATTCGACTTATATTATAAATATTGGCTCCATAAGTAAGCTTTTCTGCATCATATACACATACAACATGTATCCAAAGTCCTTCTAATGTCAATAATTTTTGATTGAATCACCATGAGAATTCCAGAATTGCTGAAGTTCTTAATTCAATCAACACTTATTGACACTGATGAAGACTTCATCAAACATGTTGATATCTTTAGATACGTAATCACTCAATTTCCCATTTTGGGCAGAATTACTAACCATTTTTTACGTTGTTACAGCTTATCAGAAGTAAAAATAGCTAAACCAAATGGCGCTTTACAAATTGCCACTATAATCGGCTTGGATGATTTTGGTTTTTTGAAAGTACGTGGCGAAAAAGGAGATATATTTTCGGTGCATCCGGATGGCAACAGTTTCGACATGTTGCAAGGGTTAATAGCTCCTAAATAGCGTTGCAAACAAGTCGCCGTTTGTTATAATTGTTATCGGGCGCATTCCATATTACAGTTATTTTATTAATACATTTGATAAGATAGATCTCGTGTTTGGCCTAATGGTTTGACCTGTCCAAAAGATCAACTTTCATTAATTTCTTTCAATTTTTTTTTGTCGTAAATAAGAATCAAAGTTGAAAAAATAATTATACTAGTCATTTTGTAATTTTTAATTCACTTGGTCGTCGTTTCTTTTCCTTTTCTCCCTATCGTTTTCACTTTTTTTTAAAAACTAAGCGGTTAAATTCGTTTTAGTTTTTTCAAACGTTGTTTTTATTGTTTCGTTGCTATTAGTAGTTGGTTGTGTTTTGTTTTTATTTTACTTTCAAAGTTAATTGCTTAGCGTGAAATTGCTGTGTGATTTATTTTACCTTTTTTTTCTCCGTTTTTATTGAATTACATATTTAAAATATGACGGCGAGTTTATTTGGTCGACGTTATCTTATTTCAGTTTCATTTAGCTGAAATCTCCGAGACGTGTAAAAATAATTCTCCACAAAAAATAAAGGATAACTTTATTCCAAAATAACAACTCTTATTAAAATATATAAAACTGATCAATATTTCATGATTGGAAAAAAAAAAACAAACCCCTTGGGCGATTATCAATGATAATATAGATATCAATTTGATTGTTTAATAAAAATATATCTCGATTACGAGCTAATAAGTAAGGGCGTTGTTAGTCCCACGTCCGAAATACGATCAGCCGAGCACGTCTCTCGAACACTCATCTCCCAACTATCGAGCAGCTGCGATACGGTAAATCTAGCTGGGAGTTTGGATATACGAGCTTGCAAGGCATCCTGAATCATTTGCAAGAATTTCGTAGCACCGTATTCGTAATCAGACATATTACATTTAGGTGAACTAGCTGGGTAATCGTCTGGAATGGTTATTTGCACAGGTGGTATGCATGGTAAATGTCTATCATCTAACCAGCATGTTAAATGAACAGCTTTCGAACTGTTTTGTTGAACAGGATCGAGAGAGACCTATAAAATACAGGTGCGTTGGTTATAAAACAGAAATGAATTAGAGGTGAACTAAATTCTGGCAACGAACTTACTTTAAATCGATTATCTAAACGGGCCACTTCGCCCTGAAGTACTTCTGGGATGTCGGTACTAACTTCATCGATGTGTTTTCTTTTTAACGATCTTGGTAAATTTCTAGATGAAGTAAAATCGCGTTATTTCGGATCTTGGTCGAAAATTCTGCTAATTATATACCTACTTTAATGGTTTGCCATTTAATGTACTCATTATCGGTTCGAAAGTTCTTTGCAATGTGTGATTAGGATTCGGACTCTGTAAAGCTGCGCTGATCGCTTCGATCAATGGATGTTGCTCTTTTAGCTGAGTTTCTGGTTGCTATTGGAAAAAATATTTTTTCAGATTGGGTGTGATCTGTGATTTCAGATTCGAGATAATTACTCACCACCACTTTGATATCTAGTTTTTCCAATACGACTTCACATTTAAGTAAAGTTTCCATGGTTATTCTTTGGCCTGGCGATGATAAAATTTCTAAAAGTTTTTTCATTTTACCCATTTTTTCGCTGTCTGTAAATTTAAAAAAAAGTTGAAAACAAAGTCGGGTTCAAAGCAAGTAAAAAGTAGGCTAGGCGAACCTCCATTTCCTAGACGAGATATCATTTTTCTAAGAGGTTCGATATAACGACTGAGTTGTTTGACTTTATCTCGATATGCTTGTTCGTCATTACTACAAGGACTAGGAGTAGGCTGCGATTGATTACCGGGTGTATTCAACGTAATGTTGCTATTCGGAGAAGGAGCCATACTTGGACCTAAAAGTAAAACCTACAGTTAGGTACTTTCATTCATTTATTCAACTGTATTGAAAAATAATCAGGACAATTGGAAAAATTACCAGATTGTCGCATCATTGAGCCAACCATACCAGTTGAATTTGGCATTTGAACAGTGTTCGGCGAAGGCACAAGAGCTGGTGAAGGAACCATGTTACCACTATGAAGTAAAAAAAACTACATTGATAAACTTCGCTAGGCTCGAAATTTTAACTTATTTTTACATACACAGCGTTCATGCCGACGGGTGAAGGTTGAGGCGGTGGAGTATTCTGCCGAATGAACTGATTAGGTACTTGGCAACGAGGTTGAATATAAGCTAAATTTGGTACATTTCCTTGACCAGACATCATCATTCCATCGGGAACCATCTAAATAGATCACGGACTTAATTAATTCCGTTCAATTTTCGATAATAAAATATAAAACATGATTTTACCTTCCTCGGGCCTAAATGATTCATTTGTCCAGGTACATTCATTTGATTAGGTGGCATTCCATTGGGTATTGGAGAAGGTACCTGTTGACCCATCGGCGAATTCATTACACTAGCCATTTGTCCGGGTAAAGGTCCACTCATCGTGTTGCCCATTTGGCCAGGCATAGCCATTTGGTTAGGCATTCCTCCACCCATTGAATTAGCATTGACCATGGTTACATTAGCTACCGGCGAATTGACCGATACATTTATCTGGTTCCCCATAAGGTTTACTTGAGTAGGCATCGGACCACCAGGCATTTGGCCTTGTTGAACCGGACCCATTGGTCCCATTTGACCCATAACACCAGGCTGTATTGAAATCGAATATCAATATTTTACAACGGATTAGGTTTTTGCCAAATAATCAAAATTAATTACCTGCATTCCTACCCGGTTGTTTTGTAATGAAGGTCGTGTCTGATTCAACGTCTGAAGCACTAAAACAAAGGTTTACTCGTAAGCAAATGTAACCGATTCGGCCGCTACGTATGTAATGAAGCGAGTATCTGGATACTTACAACTGGTAGCGTGCATTTGCTGGTTTCCCTGTTGCGGCATTAAATTTATCATTTGATTGTTCCCACCTTGATGAGCCATGGCTCGTAAAGCATTCATTGGGTCTTGTGTCGGTGGTCCTACAGGCTGTGGTTGTTGACCGCCCATTTGCCCTCTTTTATTGGAATCTGTACGATATCATTATTACCCTTCAGATGCTAATAATCTTCGGTAGACGGTAATTTACTTACTCATTTCTCTGACGTGTAATATTAGTCTGGCCACAAAACTTAAATATTCATCCTGTCAATAAAAAGATTACTTTGTATTAAATATTCAAACGATACCGCCGTTTGATTCTCATTAAATGTAATTATCTAAGTAAACACGAATATTTCTCATTATTCAAAAAAATATGAAAAGTTCGAGAAATGGTTATGGTATCGATAATCAGATGCAAATGAGCAATTGTGTTTCGTTTATGAGAACTTACTTTAGTTTTAGCTTTTTGGTATACATGGCTCTCCATTTCGACGCTGGTTTTGCTGGTCGGCATACCGGATTTTTGAATGGCTTCCTCGCTGTTTTATCGGAAAGATAAGCCGATGAATCATAAATGATAATGACTACGAGTTTAATTATTAATGAAATTAAATGCAGCACTTACATTTTCTGTACGACATTGCTTCTAAAAGCGGGAGTTCTCCAGCTATTTTCGTCTACTACTGTGGTATTCATCTTACTTGAATTTTATACACTCAGTACGATTACAGAATGAAAATAACTTATACTTAAACTATAAATTAGTAATTTTGGTTTAGATAGTTATCATATGACTATTGAAGCTAGCCGTGATTTAATTAAAATGATAGAATCCCCCTGCCTAAAATATTCATGTTCGTTCAAAACAAAACAACGATAAAGATGGGAGGAGAGATGTTGGAGAGGGGTACACAATGCTATTCTGAAAATTTTTCAAGACTTGTTTTTATGGAGAGTCATGAATTCAGGTTTAATTACCGAACTATAGTCTTTTGTTTTAGGCTAGAAGCTAGATGAAAGTTGAAATATAATTTTATAACGATGCAATGTGCTTTATTATTTGTCGCATCTTCGCTGCAATAAGAGTCGTAAAAAAATTCATCATTTCATTTTTTCAATATGTACGTATACCCATCCATTATTTTCATTCACCGGCGAATTTTGAATTTGAATCGCAAATAAAATGGTTCACTTTTTCGAGAGCTGATGGTATTTCGATATGATCAAGTATAAGTAAGCTAAGTACATAATGAAATTGAAAACTGATTAAATTTTCTCTTCTGAATGAAAAGTTGTTCGTATTCAGTCAGATGCTCTTCGTAAAAATACCTACAAATAGGTACTCAAATTACCTATGCGTAATTTTGAAATTCATCTTTCCGTATCTATAAATTACCCTTACCCATCACCTAAGTAGAAATATATTTTAAAATAAATATGCAAAATCTGATTTCAGCAGCTCTATTGTATTAGTAAATTCCTTATTCATTTTATTTCATGGTTTCAGAATGAATTTACATGTTATGATACAATACGTGTATGTACACAGTTTCACATTTATTTTATTTTCGTTCTATATGTGTTACAAAATTGATTCACCTTTATATTTTAATTTTTTATTACGTTTAGTAGGTGTTACAAAAGACGTTTCAACAAATTTCTACAGCACAATTATAATAAACCGAATCACAGATTGCACGAATCTGCCCAATAAACTTAATAAACTAAAATTGAATTTTTTTATGGAAATAATAATGGTATCAACCTGTGATTCCACGAAAATACTACCATAACTCTAATAATTAAATATCTTATACATATGAAATACAAAAATTATAAAGTTAATCACATTTTTGCAATAATTTTACATAATTTCTTGCGATTTTAATGACAAAAAAAAAAGATATATGAAAGAATTCATTCGAACAATTATTTTTAATATGTTTTCTATTCCTCACTCGGCTCATTTAGTAGATGATCATGCAAAAGTGGTCCTCCTGCAGATTCCATTTGATTAGCCATTTGATCTCTCCTATTTGAACCTATTCAAATAAATTCAACTAATGAATGAATCAAATTTTGATAGCTGCTACGTTCGCATAGTGCACATACCCATTTCTCCAAGGTGTAATATCAGTCTTGCAACAAAGTATAAGTATTCATCCTGAAAATTAAATAGATACATTATGTCTGTACCGTTTATAAATTTTCAACATACATAAACCGTACAAATACATTCAATTTTTGAGAAAAAAGTGTGTGTCAGATTGCCCAAGTATCTCCACATAAACGACCAAAAATTCAATCTGAATAAGAAAATTTGGTATGTAAACTTACTTTAGAGTTTGCCCTTTGATACAGATGATTTTCCATTTCCATACTAGTTTTGCTCGTTGATATACCGGATTTAAGGATTTCTTCTTCGCTGTTATGTACAGAAAATGCATTCGTTAATCATCAATCGATAAATACAATGGCTGGAATCGCAGCGAACGCTTACATTTTTCGGACGATATGAATTCTAAAAAGAGTAGTTCTCCAGCTATTTTCCTCCGTAATATTCATATTTTTGGAATGACAGCGATTTCCTCAACCAAAACTTGAAAAAGTATTCCAAAATTTGACACAAATTACATAAAATATCGAAAAGAATTCAAATTTTAATTATTATCATTCGAATGAAAAATTTAACCAAAACCAAAACAATCACAGCAGTGTTACCAGATTTCACGACACGTCTACTCGTTCTGTTACCTACTAACATTTACCTAACATTAACATTACCTACATCACATTGCTGACGTTTTAAATTCTCTATCATCGTTTTTCGTAATCAAGAATCAAAATAATTTCGAAGACGTAACATAGAATAATCAATTTCAAGTCACCGAAGAGAAAGTAACATCCTTTTATAGAATACATTCTCAAAAGTTAAAACGCAAGAATAAATTCCAGCTGAAAACACTTCAACAATAAAACTCGTTTATTAAAATATGATTTTCAGCAAACATGAAGTTCTATTATTGCACCTTAAAAAGAACAGATATTCTTTACATGATGAATCTGCTTAATCAACTTTTAAATTCTACTTTAATATTTATGAAATATATTGAGATGAGCAGACGCTCAATTATTTCAAATAAAATCTTAGCATTTAATATTTTTAAAATGATAAAATACAAAAATTAACAATTTCTTCACATTTATTCCATCATAATATTATTATAGTATTTCATGTGTATGTGAATAACAACGCGCACTTATTTCCAAAATATGATTTTCAATTAAAATAATATATGAAACATTTAATATGGTACATTGATAACTTCGAACACGAAAAATATTGCATTTCTTCTTTTAACATACGCAGCGAATACAATAGTAATGCAGAATGTTTATAGAAATCATATTTTAAAAATAACCAAACAAGCTATTTAACGCTATAAGATAAGTTTACAATGTCTTATGACTAAAAACTAGATTACGTATGTCACACGTATTTTTTGAATATTGTTTTCCGAATTTTTTGGTAACTTAGAATTATGAAAAGTTGATGAACGGAAAGAATGAAAATATACATAGAGACGCGGTTTATAGAAGCCGAACGAATTGAAGAAATTTTCAATGAATAGAGAAATCGAAAAAAGATACAGCGAAGGCGGAATGTGATTCTAAAATGATTATAGTTCTGCGATTAGTCGTTGAATTTACGATTGGGATTACGACCGAATAACGCGATTCTGATTTCTGGAACTAGCTGCGAGGCGATCAATTCAAGTCTAGCTTCTAGAGTATTGTTGATTTTAATCTTTCCTTTTTGTGCCAATAAATCGATACCTCCGCAAGTTTCCGCTGGTAAAAATGCTTCGGAATCGACTTTCAAATTAATATCCTTTCCAGAGATTTTCTTGTACTCGTCGATTACAGTGGGTAGTAATCCTTCGATCATTTTTTGATCTTTTTCACGGATACGAATCAAAACGAAGTTTTCCAGTAACTAATTAAAAAAAATGTAATCATTACATGAACTCTATTCAAGTTGAAAAAAATGAACATACTTGTAAAAGCCCTTGGACGATCAATTTTCGCAATACTTCTCTATAGCTGTCTTCGTCTTTCGTAATTTGTCCTAAACGACGTCTAGCTTCATCTAATACATCGCGAACGTAATCTTCACGAACCTTCAACGCTTTTAGACGGGCTTGATTCAGCATATTCGAAGATTGTCTGTAGCGTACAAGAATGAAAATATGCGGAATATGCAGTTTTGAAACTACGTGTATACGATGACTTACATCTTTTTTTGTAATTCTACTTGTTTTTCTTTACGTTCGTAATATTCCATGATTTTTAGACGTTGATTCTGCACCAACCGACCTTTCTCCAAGTTGAATTCTTCCTCCGCTTTTGCGTCGATTTCTTCAGCTTTCTCATTGGCCTCTTGCTCTATAAAGGCCATCATATGCTTGATCTGCGTAGCAAATAAGTAATATAGGTTGGTTTAAACGTGTATTTGAGAAGAGAAGTAGTCTGTGAAGATTTGAAATTGAACATGCAAGGAATGAAGTTATCAAATATTGAATTTGAAGGAGAGAGAACATTTTGACACACCCAACCCACGATATTCCCAAGTTTTCTCAAGAGATCATAAATACGTATATATTTCAATAGAAATATCTATTAGCACATGTTTTTGATACTAAGGGATCCTATATAAGATAATGAAGTACCCCGAATCAATATTTTAAAGGGTAGAAGAAAAAGGGGTATGAAAAGACAAACACTCCGAACATAGTGAAATTGACAAGTTATAGGTACAATACAAATGATATTTCAAACCTGTTTTTGCACATCTGCGTCGCTTAGAGCCATTTTTGCTGATTTAAATCACAAATTTGACGAAAAACAATATAATTTACTCTACTTTCTCACGAAAGACCCAGCCCAATCTAAAACCTTCAATTTTTCAAAATAACTTCTTGATAGCAATCAGGTTTGTGTTCTATAGAAAAATTAAAATTAGCTGAAAGTTGGGTGGTAAAAATTTGAATAGGTAAACAAATAGGATAAACAAAAAAAATTGAATTATTTTGGTAATTTTGGTAATTTTCAAGAATTTCAGTAATTTACTTTTTATCTAATTTTTCTCATAATCGAATTTCTCAAAACCTAAAAAATTTATGAAATCAGCTGATCGTAAATAAAACTTGAAACTACTACAAAAATTGAAAATTTATTTCAAGGTTTTTCTCAAAATTTAACGATAAATGGGGATCTTGAAAGTTTAATTTCGTCCCAGTTGATATTTGGGCGTGAGCGGGAAAAATTATGAATTATTGTGGCCCTCGGGCTTGATCTTTGACGATTTAATTTGCGTGTATTTCAAGTACTTTTTTCCCTATTCAAAACTCTGATATTGACGGTCTTTCATTAAAATCCCCCGTTTTATTTGAAATATCATAATGAACGTATCATTTTGAACGAATAAATAGTGATAATTTTTTCATATTATTAAAATGGCAACCACACAAGTGTAAGTACCGAAATATTTTATGATTATTACGAATGCTATTTAATAAATTCCTAATGTGTTTCTCACTTTTCCTTTCATAATGAATGCAGAGCACAAGCAAATATCGTATCTCCAACTTCAGCTCCTAAACAGTTCTCGTAAGTACCACTGAATTACGATAATTACATAGAAAGGGTTTAGCTATTCATAATTATCTGAATTGCAGGCTTGTACCTAAAATCGTCAATGGAGGAATTGCTGGTATTATCGGTGTATCAGTTGTCTTTCCTCTCGATTTAGTTAAAACACGATTGCAAAGTCAGCAAATAGGACCAAATGGGGAACGCATGTACAATTCAATGTAAGTAATTTTTTGCTGCGTTTGCTTTCATTTATTGGTAATTTGTTATTCATTCAAGTTGGAATTTGATGCATGTAACATAATTTAAATTATATATTTTTTATCGTTTTCTAAACTTGAAACTGACTGATTGACATTTGACATGGTAAATCATGTATTTGAGATAAGTTTAAGTGCTTATGTTATCGATTTAAATACTTATAGGTATCATTAGGTATTTATGATAAAGAATTTGTTGTTGCTGAAATAGTTTTTACGTACAATAATTATGTTGATAAGCTGAACGGCTATTAATTTTGTTTCAGGTTGGACTGTTTCCGAAAAACTTACAGAGCCGAGGGTTACTTTGGAATGTACAAAGGTTAATAATCAATTTGTATGGCCACGATATCGACAAAAATCAATTATTCTTCTAAAATATTGCTCATTTCAGGTTCTGCTGTAAATATACTCTTAATTACTCCCGAAAAGGCTATTAAATTAGCCGCGAATGATTTTTTTAGACATCATTTGACTACTGAACCGGGGTAAATAGCACATGCTGACCCTATCTAAAGCGGAAATTAAATTAATTGAATTACAATAATTATTCTTTTTCGTATTGCAGGAAACCTCTGCCATTAATTAGAGAAATGATTGCTGGGGCTAGTGCAGGATTTTGCCAAATAGTCATCACTACACCAATGGAACTATTGAAGATACAAATGCAAGATGCTGGACGCGTTGCAGCCCAAGCTAAACTAGGTTGGACTGTAAGGCTAATGTACTGCTGAAGTGCTGAAGCATTTTTGTATTTGCCGGCTTTTTATTTTGTTAACTTATTTTCATTATTTATTTGCAGTTGCATTGTGTATGTACAGCTTGTGCTCTTAATGAAACGCTTTCATAAATGACATTTGATCATATTCAAATCATCTTTAAATATTTTGCGTTTACAGAAGGAAAAACTGTACCTAAAATATCAGCCACATCACTAACATTAGATTTGATTCGTACCAAAGGCATATTAGGTTTATATAAAGGCGCAGCTGCTACCATGTTTAGAGATGTGTCATTTTCAGTCATATATTTCCCACTTTTTGCCAGGTTAAATTCGCTCGGTCCTAGGAAAAGTGACGGCTCAGGTGAATATTAAATATAGATTGATTTATGCTTCGTGGACATAGCTTATGAAAAAAAAATTACAGGTGAAGCTGTTCTGTGGTGTTCTTTTTTGTCTGGATGCACTTCTGGATCCCTTGCGGCGCTTTTTGTTAACCCAATTGATGTAGTGAAACCTCGTTTACAAGCGATTAAAAAAGCTGAAGGAGAAGCTAGTTATAATGGTGTTGCTGATGCATTTACGTAAGTTTTTTTTCTCATCGTGTACATTTCATTTTGAATAATACCGGTTAAATTTGAATTTGAATTTTACAGCAAAATTTTGAAAAATGAAGGAATTACGGCGTTCTTCAAAGGCGGAGCATGTCGTATGATTGTAATCGCACCATTATTTGGTATCGCTCAAATGGTCTATTTCCTCGGCGTTGCCGAAAAACTTCTAGGTTATCATAAATAACTCGTCACCGGATGCATTTTATTCAATTATTTCCAATGAAATTTTCACGTTACCAAAAAATTTTTAATTTTGGTTCATTGTTTGTTTATTTGATCAAATTATTTAATAAAACCCAGTTGTTTTCGAAATGTTGCGTTATTGAAACCATGCCGATGTGTTTATGAAATAAATTTCGAAGGCCATCGGAAGTTTTTTATTGTGTAAGTTGGCAACTTTGGTCATTGATTTTATGACAACTTCGTGTAGTCCGTCGGAAAACACCGACCGCAAATACGTTATGGTAACATAGACCGCTACCTCAGCTAGCGCGCCTGGTATAGCCTGTATGGTTCACACTGTTGAGCAAGGCTACTACATTCGTATATTCCGGAACTCGATGTATCGAAGACTTGTATTCAATGAATATTATTTCTTAGTACATTCTACTGAAAACTTTGCATTCTTC
>FIZU01011570.1:0-21859 GCA_900064475.1 Pseudococcus longispinus | reverse complement strand
GTAAGTTGTTGAATTCGTTTGGGTTCGGATTGTGTCGGATCCTGTCGTTTACATTCGGGATGATGAGTCCCGCCCATCACAGCTGATGTTTACCTCCAGTTAAAAATGTAGAATTTCTTTCATTACGATTTAGAACGTCGAACAGAACATTTTTTCGTGGGTTATTAATTTTGTGAGTTATGCTCAAATTGATTAGTTTCCCGTTGAAATTTTTTTATAGAATGTAATGCAAAAAATTGGTTCATGACTACACTCCCTGGGGTGTGGATAGATTATTTTAACTTTATTTCACGAAAATCAAAATTTTTTAAGCTGAAAATACGATTTTATCATGGAGAAGAGGCACGTCGTCGCTATCGTGACAAAATTATATATTTTTTTCGGAACAGGGTGTCTACTGGTCATGGAAGTTAATGAAATCATGGAAAGGTCATGGATTTTGCAAAAAATCACGAGGTCATAGAAAAGTCAGAAATTTACTGTTGAAGTCATGAATGTTTGACTTTGTATTGGGAAAAATTTAGCCTGGGTCATCAAGGTTACTACTGGTGCGAAAAGTATGAAATACTTTGTACAAATTTTTCAATTTCTAAAATCTAAAATTTCTCTTTCTTTCATTTGAAAAGTTTCACTTTTAACTGCCTTTTTCTTCAAAATTTTTCGCTCTCGCTTCGCTCGGACTTCATAAATTTATTTCTTACAAGTAGGTATAACAAGACCGTAGTTTTTTTTTGCCAAAACTTCCATCCCACGAACCAGTAGCGTATTTAGGAGTGTTCAAATTATCCGGACTCCTTCCTGACTTCTGAAATATTGAAAAACCGATGATTTTCATCACCTCTTGAATGCCTTTTTCTACCAAAATTTTCACCCTTGCTTCGCTTGGGCTCATTAAGTTTACTTATTTCAATAAAATTATGAATATTTTTCAAGATATCACATTATTTTTTTTCATCCCCCTCCCAAGAATGTTTGGCTACGTTATTGTCCAAAGGCCATATTCATGGCCCTAACTAGGGATCACTAAGCTAAGTAGGTAGTGAATTTCTCTTCAATTTTACCAGCTAATGAATGAAAATTGATTTCCAAAAAAAAAAATCCAGGTAGACATCCTGTCAAAAAGAAATTAGGTTGGCGTAAGAAAATCTTGGAAAGTGATGAGCATTTTTTGAAAAAAATTAATTGGAAGGAAATTTTTATACATTTGACTTTTGAGATTCCAATTTATTTGCTTGGAAAATTTCAGAGAGTCGTCAGAATCTGAGAAAAATACTTGTATTCCAAGTCAACGATAAGCCAGAATCTCAAGCCAGATGTCTAAAAATTTCTATGTCCAAAAATTTAGAATTTTCAAATTTTCCAAAATTTAAAAATAAGAATTTCTCAATAACTTTTTGGACTTTGAAAATTTTAGAGATATGTAATCTTTGAGCTTATAAAAAAAAAATAGATTCTGACCTTTTGCATTTAAAACTTAGGCCTAAAATAAAGTTTATACATGACTCGATGGCTCCTATGAAGAGAAGAAATTCCATTTTCATAATTCAATTTGTTGATTTTTTTCAAAGTGATCTATCCTTCTACTTTTAGTATAGGAAGTGCTTTTGCCATGGGGAGTGATCTCGTGGAAAATTCCATTACAAAATTGTGTAACGGAATTCCGTCACGAAATTGTGTAACACTGACTTTTAGACATAATGTAATACTTTTTTGGACTTGGAAAAATTTTCAGATTTCAACTGACTTTTTGAACTTGGAGAATTTTTACAGATAATGCTGACTCTTAGACATTTTTTTCTCCTTCAATTTTAAATTAAAAATTTAAAATACTTGAAAAATATGATTTTTCAAAGTAGGAGATACTTACCCCTAAAAAAAAGAATGTTGATGGTTTTTTGGAAAAAAATCTATGCCAAGAGTTAGGACCGTAAATTTGGTGAATTTTTTCAATTTTTTAAATTTAATTTTCAAAATTCTTCGAAAATGGATTTTAAAGTCAATGGGGTGGGGAAGGGGGGAATAGTCGAGTCGAGAATGTTACACTTTTACATGGTTCTTTTCAGGTCGAGACATAAATTTTGTGCTTTGTCCATTTGATTTTCAGGAAAAAAATGCAAAAGGATCACTCTTAAATTAGGTTTGCAAATTAAACGATGGAACGGAATGCTGAAAAAATATCAGTTTCATACTGCCCTTGACTCCTTGACATTTCAAAATGTGAAGGGTGCATTTCAAGTGAATTTTTTCTTATATCATCTTTATACAGAGTGTAAATATTAAACAAAAAATTGCATAATTGTATGTGCTTAGAATGTATCCTCAAAAAAATAAGAGTCTGAGAGAAATTACCCTAAGACGGTATCTTTGTATAAAATAATCCTTATAATTGTGCATTATACCAATTTCAATTAAAATTTTTATTTTATGTCATTTTGTAAATTTCAAATCTCATAATAACATTTCTAACGTAGTGAAGAGATAGGTACCTAATTACTATTATACCTTGGTCTATTCTTTTATTGGTATCATAAAAATCTAAAAGAAATTCACACCTTTCATCTATGAAATCTGACAGTGGCAGTCAACGTGAAATTACAAAAACTCCACCCTCCCAACCACAATACATCCATTTCAGAATCAAGGTATTAAAAAAGTCATAAAAATCATTTCAACACGATAAAAACTACCATTAATTTGTTAATAAAAATTCGAGATTCAAATCGAGAAAATAAATTGTATAAAACAACTTTACTGCTGCCACATCGCTAATTTTTTTATTAGCTGCATTTGCACCTAATAATTCAAACAAAAAGTCACATTAGTCGTGAAAGTTTTCAACGTTTAATTCAAGTCACAAAAGCGTTCGTTTTCGTATTCTTAATACGGAGGGATCTACATATATACTACATTGGACTATAAATCATTGAGAGAGTCTACGACGAATGAAACGAATCGCACAACGGAAGATAATTTTGTTACGTGATTTTTAATTAAATTAGAATTCAGTGTATAATTTATTATTAATTTTCAACTTTTTTTTCTGCTGTTTGTGATAAAACTTTTTCCAGAATAAAAATCGTCTCGTAACGAATGCGATATAAGCTTGTATCAATTGTGTACGTAAAAAATTAGCATCCGAGACAATAATCTAACAAAGACAATCAACTATATAGAGATTTAAATAGTACTCGTAGAGTAAATATATATGAAATAAGTTTAAATAATTATTTTGGAAGCGATTTAAATGAACTATGTAATTCGTAGGAATTCAAACATCAACTTGTTTATTACAATTCGTTTACACTTTTGTCGAATATTTCGAGATTTGTTTCCAAACAAACGATTCCCTTTTACTCTCGTCTTTTGTAATAATACTTTCTACCACGAAGGTAATGAGAATCTCACTACATAAGCGCAACCACTAAGCGAAATGATATTTGATTTTTACACGCTCAAGTGAGTACTTAATAAGTGTAATACCTTGCTCGAGTACTATACACCGAAGCAAAAAGGCGAAGAATTAAAGTACGCATCAGAATGAGATCCGATTTAACCATGTTTATGCCATACGAAGGCATTTGATACACGTTCATATCACCGAATAAGAACGCGTTATGCGACTTGATCCTTTTAATTATCAAGACACTGCATTTATTTCGAGCCGAGTTATTACAGATAAGTAACGAATTTCTAAACGTACGCGTACGACTACGTAATCTTCAAAACAACGTTTTCCTGCTGCTTAAATTGGCTTCAATCGTTCACTCGCGTAGCAGTGATAGATTATACAAACTCAAAGCGCAACCAACTTATAAACGAGTTACAAGTATTAAAAATATACTCCTGTTTTGCGAATATTAAATCCCTTTTCAAAATAACGCACATTTTTTCCCCTTCAAATGTTACGAAGATTAACCCAACATGCTTATTCGTATTTTTACTTTTTACTTTCGTAAAAAAAAAAACACAACTCACGGTCTGATTTTTTTCATCCTTTCACTTTCAAAGTACCTACGAACTTACGAACACCGAAACACAACTTTCTCGAGAAATCAAACAGTAAAATTTCCGAATACTTCGGTTTAGTTCGATTTGCCTACGTTTGGGATACCCTCGCAGCCATTAACGATTTTTTTTTTTCAAGCTGATCGAAATTATTACAATGAAAACAGACCCGAATGCTGAACATATGTGTACATTTAGACTTACCTAGCAAACTATACACTTTGTTCAACTAGTAAAACTGTTTTGATTAAACGTTAGTTTGGCAACTAAAATACGGATTAATTTAAACCGTGCGATTTCATCTACATACATGTTTTTACCATCATCGCATTTCTCGCTTCTATTCTTAAGTGAACTTGAAAACTACCGAAACAGGCTCGGTGAATTTCGTTTCGAAAGCCACCATACACGATATTATACTTCTGCTTATTTGCTCTTCGTATTTGTATCGCTTTGTAGCAATAAAAAAATTTATTGTTCGATAAAAATTATTGAGAATGGACAAATCGTACAATTTCCCTCATGTCGGATGAATGGTCATTATAAAAAAATCAAACATATCGAAGGATCATTTTTCGATTGATACTTCATATATGTGTAGTTTTATTTATCGTTCAAAAACTTTTTATAGTTTTATAGCAACCTTCGCCCGTTCGGTAGTTCTCCTAGTTACATAAAGTTATATTACCAAAGGATTCCGTTCAAGGTTTCTTTGTTTCATAGACGTATAGCTGAGTATGAGCATAAAATCTCGAGGGGCAGGAATCGAAAATTTGCCGACAAATCGTCGAAAAATGAAAAATTTACCGGCTGGTGTTGCGTAAAAATATGTAATTTTCTATTCCATTGTTTTAGGAGAGGGAAGAGGAGAGGGAACGCAAAAGCGAATTTTTACAATTTTTTTTTGTTAAGTTCGAGTAGTTGGAAAATTTTTTATAGCGATTATTGATTTATCCAAAACGAAATTTTATGATTTTTTCGCCCCTGGCTCTGGTTTTTTTGTTTGCCAATTTTATGAGATAAAAACGTGACCGAGCAAAGCGAGGACAAAATTTCGAAAAAAACAATTTTCAACCATCGAAATGTACACTTTTTAATATTAAAATCGAGAAATTTTCTTTTTTGGATAATTTCAAGCAAAATTCCGTATTTATTGAAAATGAAATCCTTTTCCTCTGAATTTTGAGTTTTGTGTGAAAGTTTAATTGACTAGTTGGCCTATCTTTGAGGCAATAATCAGTTTTATATGTGATTTAAGATAGATAGGTATAAGCTTATTCACACACAAAAAAAAACGAACGAACAAAAATTACTGCAGAGTAAAGCAGTAAGGTAAAACGATACCCCAAGTTTTAAGATCAAAATAATTTCTACGAAATTTGACAGTTTTTTGAAAATTTTGCTTAAATACTGTTGAAATTTTGGAAATACTGTCCAACACTTGGGCATGCTTTTGGAGAGGGGACAAACTAAAAAATAAGGGACCAAAAATATTTAAGATCATTCTGACGAAAGACATTTAAAAAGTTGAAAATCTCAGATCACCTAATTATTTTTCAATTTATAATTCGCAAATCAAGAAAAGACCATTTAGATTATATTTTGAATCGTAAGAAAAATTCTTTAAAAAGACTGTGACTTGGAATGAAATGAATTTTGAAAAAATTACCATCTGTTTGAATATCCACAAAATCATCTAATTCAATTACGTAGAATACTTGATTTGCCTGAAATTAGATGGATTTCAATGCGACGTTAATAAAATTGCATACTCTGTTTGCCGTAAATATCATCGTTATTTTTAGGAATTCTAACTACATTTTTTGATCGGTTTTTAACACGTGTTCATCAAAATCGGTCATCATTTCTGTACTTTTTTCAAAATTAGGTATATAGTTAATCACTATTGTAATTAAAAATTACATCTGATGCTCATTATTAAAATAAAAGGAAAAACGGAGGGCTGATTTCGTTTACTTTTTTGCCTACCCAGCATCTGCTCAAATTATTGAGAGAAATGTAAATCATTGATCGTTTCGATCTGGAGATCTACCAAATGAAAATTGATGAAATTTCAAAAATAGATACTTCGAAGTGTTTTGAAAAAACTAGTTAATAGGTATAAACAATTTTCGATTAATCAAATTTTTTGAAAAAAAAAAAATTAAAAAGTGTTGATTTTAGACCATTTTTCATTTTAACGTGTATTGTGTTTTTGGCTTGCCGTATAAAAAAATTGACATTTTTTTAGATTTTCATTGATTTTGAAACAATTTGTCTGACTTTTGTGGACTTGGCAAAATTTTCAGATTTCTGTAGACTTTTGAGGTATTTTGAAAATTTCAATCGTGAATATCTCAAGAACCGATTCACAAAAATGAAAATAGTGTTGAACCTTTTTTATACATCTTTTCAAATACTATTAAAAGATCATGTGCAATTTTCACGTAACTGCAATATTCAAAGCGCTAGAAGTATTTGAACATTTTAATCGAATAATCCAAGAACCGGTTGATAGATTTTTCTCGAATTCAATAGGATTCTATTTTCAGTAGTACTTGATCTTTCTAAAAAATTTCATTTCATTTGTCAATTATCAAGAGACTTATCGTCTGGACAAAACTTCAAGTATATACCTATCAGGTCAATTTTAATAGATGATTTTTCGATTCTCAAAAATCAGCTAAAATGGAAAGGGAAGATTTTCAAAAATTTTTGGCTCAATATACATTTTAAATAATTCAATTTTGTGGTTTTTTTATAACTGGTTCGTGCAATAATAGTTGTATACTTGATTTGCCTGAAATTGAATAAGTTTTAATGTGACGTTAATAAAATTGCATACTCTGTTTGCCGTAAATATAATCGTTATTCATTTTAGAATCCCATCAAAATCTGACATTTCTGCATTTTTTTTTCAAAACTATTCAACTAGGCACCTGCGTGTGATTAAAAATCCCATCTGACAGTTTTCTCAAAATATTAAAAAATATCTGTATCTTGATGAATTTCATCAATTTTCATTTGGTAGATCTCCAGATTAAAACGATCAAAAATTTATAAAATTCTTATGGCACTTGAGCAGGCGTAGAGTAGGCAAAAATAAACGGAATTCGCTTTTAAAAAACTGAAACTTATCCATGATTAGAAGATTAACCATTCTAAGGGAAAACCTGGGTATATTTTCTAGCCAACTTTCGGTAAATAATTCAAGTAAGGAGGCATAAATCCCTTTCCACCCCTTAATTTCATCCCTGCTTGGATTTCAACACCAGAATAGATTTTAAATCTCGAACGACTGAAAAATTTACTCATCTTACGAGTAGAGAATCAAAGCCTTCTCTCGTACCCTCAATCCTCACCTTTCTGAGGTAAAACGAGTTAGACGTGATTAGATATATAAAATATTCTTTGAAATAAGAAAGAAAAACGTTCGAGTGCGAAAAACCTATACTTACACGCCTAAACACACCGGTAGGTAATAAGTACCTCTGTTTTGTTCATGTTTTCAGGCTATACCTAACGCTGTAAGTAAGTTACGTTGAAATATTCAAATGTTTTGATAAGAAAAGTAAAAACCGTATCTTCATTATGCATTGAAATTTAACAAAAGGGAAATTCCCGAAGCGATAAATTATTACACGTATGTAGATTATATCGGCTTTCCTCCACCTGTAAGTTGTTAATTTACATTAAGGATTATTTCCAAAACATAAGGAACGATACTTTACCATACGTAACAAAATTAATCAACGTTTTTATCCATTTAATATTCTCATAAGGTATTTGGCCCTGCTACCTATAGCATACAGTAAGTTTCTGTACAAACGTTAAATCAACATGTATTCTTCGAATGATAAAGTCATATTCTAATATGAAATATTAAAACACAACTGCATACAACCATCGAAAATCACGCCAGTTAATTTGATTATTTTGTTTATTCAACAAGAGCCGAGCGTATCCAGCAAAAAACAACTGAAACCATTACGAAAACCGACGGTTTATTTGATGAAAAAATAAACAAAAATTAATTTCCGCACATTCAATCGTCACAGCGACGAGTCGTCTCTCTCGTCAGCTAAATTATATGGAAACGTTATCTCTCGTGTGGATGGAAATAATTGATAAATTCAGCTAAAAAAACATTTCGTACTGAATAAGTATACACTTGATCTAGATTCAATTCGAGTACGAGTGGGTGAAGAAAAAGCATAGAGATGAAATGGTGTTCTTTTTATGCTGATTTTTGATTTTTTAAAAAGATTCAAACGTTTATTCTATCATTTTAGATAAGTATTATTATAAACGGAAGTGTGAAGTGGGAATTTTTTTACAGACACAAAATTCATAAGTAGAAATTCATCAATTTAAAGTCGAAAATTAGCCTCAAAAGTTCAATAAATTAACGTTTTGGGCATGTAAAAATGTACATGTAAGTATTATATCTTCTGTAGATGGGAAAATTATTGATGAGATTATCTCAACAAATATTGAATAAATCAAAAGTATATCTATGTAAATACATCAATATGTACAGTGTGTTTCATAACTGATGACCCTCCTTCCACTAAGTAATGTAGGAGACTCACCCTGAAAACAAGTAGATATATTTGTCGACCCATGAAAGTGAAGGGACTAAGTTATGCTCATTAAATTTTTTTACCATTATTTTTTAGTCGTTATAAAATTTTACTCGTGATATCTAGCGGGTTGCGTGTTGCGCCATTGGAAGGAGTAGACCAGGTTTTAGGATTTTCGGGAGGGGAGGGGGTGATATAAGTTATTCATGCGTTACATATTTTCAAACGGTCATCAGGGATGAACTGAAGTAGGCTTGAGAAAGGGGGGGGGGGGGCTTAAAAGTTCTGACACTGATAACTTTTTTTCAGATTTTCTGACTCCAAATGTAATTTTAAATTTTTGCAATTTTTCTCATTCAAGATCAGAGATGGTCATAATCATTGCCAAAAAAAATCAATTAAATCATCAAAATCATGATTTTAGTCGTTGAATTTTTGTAGGAATGATTTTCAATTTTTATGAAAAAAATCATCTAATAATTTTCATGAATCATAATTTTTTTGGTGAAACCAAATTATAATTTGAATCATTATTTTGAGTCATCATTCGTTATAAAATAATGTTTATGATTTTCAATAATTTTGGAAATTATTTTTAAATTTAAAATTGATTTTTCATCAAGAAACACTATTTTTTGACTTGAGGGATGATTCTACCCCTAATCATCCACCCTTCCCTATCTGACCTTGGGAAGAAATGACATTTTATGGGACGACATTTTTAAAAATTACACACAAATATTCAACAAAAATTTGAAAGACTTTCCTTTAGAAAAAATTTGAAGATAACTCACGAAATCCAAAAAATTGTATTTTGTGTATGAAATTAATAGTTTAACAAATTCAAAAAAAATCAAAATCTCAGAAAAAACAATCTTAAAAAAAATTTTTGACAAAATTTCAAAAATTCAATTTTTTACTCTTGACAAAATCCAAAAAATTAGGTGCTCTTTAATAAAACTAAAAAATATTGTTTTCAAATAAAGTTCAAAGAAAATACTAGATTAATTTTTTAAAAACTAGATTCTAAGAAAATGACAAAAAATTTTGAATATTTTGGGGGGGGGGAGGGGAGGATATGCAATTATATGTATTTTTTCTCGAAATATATGAAAATATGCGTTTTCAAATTTCACGAGCTTCATCACGGTGATGTGATTTGTTGAGAAATATTGTAACTTTTGAGGTAACTAGCTGTCAAATATGATATGAGAAAAAATACGTTTATTTACCCTATTGATCAGGGAACCCTAAACTCTAATAAAATATTTTTTTAAATAATAAAATAAAATTTCATTACTCGTCACCTCCAATCGAGCTGAAAGTTAGCTCACTTAATGAGCATGTTACCCAGACCTCACAATCAAATTTTGAACTGCTGAAGTTCATTTTTCGATTTTTGGCGAATTTTTGAAAATTGCAAAAATAGCCCATTGTTAAAACAATTTTTTTCAAATTCGGTAAATTTCAAGATAGAATTCCAAAACTTGGTATGTATACTAAAGTCGACCCCCCCGAAACGATTGCCATCATTTTCAAAGCGATCTGGAGCCTCCAACGAAAGTTGATTTTTCTTCAGCATTTTGAAATCGCTCCAGAAAGCGCTGTAATCAACTTTGGCAGATAAAAATCTAATCATGGCGTTGGGGCGATATTATTAGTCGATTAGCACGGTTGAATCGAAAATTCGAGGTGACGAGTTGACACTTGTATTTTTTTACAACTTGAAAATTTAGCCTATAAAAAAAATTCCAAAATCGTCAATTTCCTCAGAAAATCGTTCGAAACTTTGCGTACACCCCGTAGTCGACCACTCGAGTCAATCGAAACCATTTTTGAAACGATCTGGAGCCTTCAGCAAAAGTTGATTTTTCTCCAGCATTTTGGAATTGCTCCAGAAAGCGATGTAAATAACTTCGGCAGCTAAAAATTTAATCCTAGTGTAAGAGTGATATTATTAGTCGATTAGCATTTGGAACCAAGAAAAGTCTACTTTTGCTGGAGGCTCCAGATCACTTCGAAAATGGTCGTAATCGACTGAGAGGTCGACTTTAGTATACATACCGAGTTTCAGAGTTTTATCTCAAAATTTACCGTGTTTGCAAAAAATTTATACACCAATGGGATATTTTTGATATTTTTTTAAAATTTGCCAAAAATCAACTTCGGCGGCTCAAAATTTGGTTATGAGGTGTGGGTATCACGCTCTAAAAGTGAGCCAAATTTCAGTTTGATCGGAATTAAAGCCATTAATTTAGACGTAACATACCTTTTAAACCCACTATTTCTATAAGAAAATCATAATAAGCTCCGATAAAATGAAAAGTACTGGATGCTCTCCAAACCATAATAATTTCTATGGAATGTGTGATTGGATGGGATGATACTTGAAACCAGAAAAAGGGAGTTTTTTTCTGTTTTTATCAGTACCAGTATTTTTTGTGATTTTGACATGGAAACGGATTTTGAAACAACGATTGGATAATTTTTTGAGTTAGTGTTTTGTGCACCATTAGGACATATTTGATCTCCGATGGATGTTTTACAGTGTTGTAATAAATTTTAGGAAAAATTTGCAATAACCTTTTTTATAGAAAATTTGATCAATTATATATTTTTAGTTATGTATATTATTTTCGTATCTCGACTAGAAGCAAAGTTATTCCGAAAAAACTTGTTTCTGAGGCAAAAATATGAATCTTTCTATTCATCTACTTGAAAATTATTTCATATATTTTATAAGAAAAGAGAATAATCAGTTGAAATACATTTTTTTTTCACTACAATAACTTTCATAGCTGAAAAAAAAATTTTAACCAAAAAAAGTTGAAAGTTCATCAAAAAAAGTGAAAAATGATCACACTCCGTCCATCTATCTCCCTTGTATAACAGCTTACAGGAAATAATACGCAACGAACGTGTTAATATAAATTAATTAATGCGAGAGCATCTATTAAATTTCATTTTCGGCGACATTATCGCTTTTGTACACCTTATACTTTTGCACAATCAGAAATATCGTAAAAGGAAAACTTTCACGAAAAGTTAAAAATATTGACACTAAGATAAAAACTTAGGATATAAAAGTCAAACTGTTAAAGTTACATTTAAAGAAAATATTGTGAGTAGGGAGACAAAGTAATTTTATTTTATTCAACCCCCACTTTTTTTTCTTTTCCGCTAAACTTTTCAGAGGTTCGAAATACATTTAAACTGCCATACTCATCGATTATAAAACTTTCATTTCAACCGTAGACAACGTAAGCTATTGTGTTTGAAAAATATTACGCTGTTTCCGATGTGTTCGCGAGAGTATACCGAAAGCAAAGTGTTCAGGATGGGGAGGAAAAAAATCACGTCGATAATTTTCCACAATCGTGGACAAACTCTGAAACAAAATACTCGGAAAGGAAATTAATTTACATTCGTCAATTCGAAAATATATTCCGACTTGACGTACCACTTCATACAAAAAACTCGCTACATCCATCTTTCCATTAGATAAAATAGGGGACTAACGTTGAAAATTCGTTTCGTGCAATTCTAGATGTAAATGCGGTTTAACCAAACTCTTCGTCGTCGGCATACAGGCACAGTCAAGTTTCAATGAATTTGTTTGTCATCCTTTACCTATTAATAAACAAAATCGTGGACGGTTTTCATTCGCTATATACTCACTACCCGACCCAACTACCTAGTACCTATCTAGTTTGCGCAGCTCAAGTATAGATATCTTGAGAAAAGTTTTCAACCAACTCGGCACCAAGTATAATCCTTTTTAGTACCAACTTCCGACATTTCAATGAGGTTTGCTTTTTTGAAACTGATAAAATTAAAAGAACCGCGATGAATTTCAAAATTATCCGCAGCTATTTTAATTTATTCGTTTTCATTAAAAATAACCTTAATAAAATGATTTCCGACGACAAACTCTCTCGTAACGTAGTTTTTTTTCATTCATATGCATACCGAATTACAACTTTTCTACTTTATTTTAAAAGTCATTCGACGAGTACCTGGACCTACCTCCATCCGAATCAAACATACCGCTTATTTCATCTTTTATGCAAACTTGGTAAATTACTTTAGCAAATAATGCCAAAAATCTGCATACAGAATTCCAACTCATCCCACAAGTACGAGGGTGACTTGATGAATCCAAACATCGAGTTGATTCGACCGCCACAAAACAATCGAACGCCAATTCGATCTCGCAACTGGTGTTAAGGTGAATTTTGCTCCACTAACGATGAAAAAATACCGACGAAAAATCGCGAGCAAAACGCAAACCGTAGGTAAACAACTTCGTGCAGAAAATTTGAAAAAAAAGAAAACAAAAAAGCGGAAAATAAAGGCGTTTTAATATTCAAAAATTATTTTTTAGCCACCTGGTGTTCATTCAGCGAGTCGGCGAATAAAGACGAATAGCTCGGAATACTAATTTTTCGCTGATGTTTTTCGTTCATTTTTTTCGCCATGAAAAGAAAAATATTCCCACGATTAGAGCGAAAAAAAAAAGAAGGCATGGCTGATTAATGCCGGAGAAATTAACGAAAATGTTTACAAAACGAAACAGCAAAAAGAATTATATCTACAAAGGATTCTTCTGAAGTGAGTATTGGCGAAGAAAAAACTCGAGTAATCTCTTTAATTTTTTTTTGCTTCGAGTTACTTGATAAAACAAACCCTCGAGTAAAGTTGATACTTCAACAAAATGAACCATCGTACTTGAATGGAGTCTATGACACGCTAATTATACTTACTCGTACTCGTATTATATACTTTACACCTTGGGTACTCGATAAAAACCCAACTTATGCAATAACTTCATCGTGTCGAACGCAGAACCTCATCGAAATAATTAAATCATCGATTACAATGCTTCGTTAATTCAACGAAAGTAGAAAATTTTCGCGAATAGCATTACCGCGAATACGTTACCTACCTAGAAGTATCAACGTACGTGAAATTCTCTGTATTTTCAACTTGTAAATTATTTTTTCCCTTTTTATCGCGTTGAAGTTGAACTGTTCTTACGTTTTACTATTTCTTGTCCTTATTTTTGCTTCAGAGTTTTCAACATGGCTAAAACTTTTATTTATAAAAACCTCTATCTACTCATCAGCTTCCAAAAAGTTTTCAATTACTACTTAGAAAAATATTTTTTGGCGTTTTCAATTTGCCGTTCAAACTTGCCGAGTCGATTATGACGTGAATGTTGGAAATACATGAGTTATGTACAACCACATCGTGAAAATTATCCGCGAAGATAATTTTATTGGTTTTCAATTATACTCGTAACACCAACTTTATCTTCAAAGACTTCGAATTTAAGATACCCGATTAATAACAAGAATTAGCAAAGTTGCAGGTTCAAAATCTTCGAGGATGATTATCTAATTAAAAAAGAGAATTTCCCATACGTCTTTATACGAATAAAATTACCAAAGACCACTTTTTATTAGTGCGTAGTAGAAAAAAATTGACGATTTTGATGAGAAGGGAAATAAAGCCGAGACAGTTAATGCAAGATTGACTCAAAAAAGGGCTTAAATCATTTAAATAGGTATCAAAATTTATTTTAATATAGATATCTGTACGTTATTTTTTGGCGCCAAATGTATTTCAGAAGGTATTACAGACAGTCACAAATTTCAAATAAGTAGCAATAGCTACAATATAAGTAACTGATTCGATTTTTTTTCTCTCTGTCTTCATCTGCACGAAATCTATTTCATTTTACTAAAGTGGATACGTTAAAATGAATATAAAAACAAAAATGCGTCAAATATTTCATCTCGATTTCTGTTTTGATGAATAATACATATAGCTACATTAAATATTACCTTTCGAATCTTTCAAAATTTTACAGTTCGAAAAACGTTCCAGTGATTCATAAACGATTTATTATTTAGCGCATGAAAGTGGTTTCTAAAATTTAACCACAGTACTCGTTATACCATACATCTTTTGAATACCTCCCAAAGCTTATTAAGTTTTAATCCATGTTTTTTTAGTGGCCGAATAATGTGCGAATTGCAGTTGAAAAACCGGACATTTTAGCATGCTATTCGCATACTTGGAAATTTGAGTAAGGCATTCTTTTCGCAGAGGTACGAATCATATGAGGTGTGTTTACTGGGAAATATTGATAATAATATCGATACATCTACATCGCAGAGCTCTATTTATAGTACCTAAATATTTTTCATTAAATAGATATTTTAATGTGGAATTTTTGATATTATTGTTTTCTTGAAAATTAATAATGAACCATGCTCTGCTACCACTCGCTGTATTTTCATGTTTTTAAAAAACTTGAATTAATAGGTACACTTGGTATTGAACCAATGTATTCTGATGTACTTGATTGAATTCTACGGTGGATTAGAAATAATCTGTCCATACCCCAAAGGGTGTAGTCATAAATGGAATTTTCACGTAATATTTCATAAAAAAAATTACAACTGGAAACTAATCGATACGAACATAACTCACAAAATTATTAACCCGCGAAAAATGTTCCGTTCAACGTTCTAAATCGTAATGAAAGAAATTCTACATTTTTAACTGGAGGTAAACATCAGCTGTGGTGGGCGGGACTCACCTTCCCGAATGTAAACGACAGGATCCGACACAATTCGAACCTAAACGAATGTAACAACTTACCCAAAACCAGTCAAACATCAATAACTCACCAAAAACTGGTTTGACAACTTCTAAGCTTCCCCCTTCCCAAACTTCAAAGCTACTATTTTTATTAATCACAATCGCTCGGTCATGTTTGCATTGATTAAATGGTGCATTTCACGATGCACAACTACACCACCTAACGCACCTACATCGTGAATTTCTGATTTTCATCTTTTACCATTATTGAGATAATGGCGCCACAAAATTTCTAAAAACAGCTAGATGAACACATATAATCGAATTTTCTATACCTCAGACTTACACCAAATTCAAGGGAGTTGTTCATTTCGAGTTGGAGATTCATTATAGAAAATTTTAGACCCCTAGTTCAAAGTGGTGCTGAGCTAGGGGTAGGATTACTTTTTAAAATAAAAAACGCCCCTGTCACGCTTTTCTTAACTAAGAAAATTCTCAAAAATTTATTTATTCATTTTTTTTTAGTTTAATAAAAGCGTGGTTTTTAAAATTTTTATTTTATTTAAGTATTTCATTTGATTGTTTTTAAATTTTCATCACGTATAAAAAATTTTCCTGAAAAATATATTTAATTCTGTAAAAATAAAAAATTAAAGTTGAAAAAAATTGATAATCGGCAAGAAATTAAAGAGGAAAATCTCATTTTACAAAAAAATATATCCAAAAAATGTGAAAACGAAAAAAAAAAAATTTCTAGCTCCACCCGGATGAAAACTACGATCTACGACGAACGTAACGTTGCCCGCGCATCGGACGAGTTGATACTTTTCGTACGGACCTACGATACCAAATTAATAAAAGCGTGGTAACAACACATGGTTTTTTGCTACTTTTGGATAGTGCTAACTGCTTGGTACCTCAGTCACCCCCCCCCCTTCTCAAGAGCTTTGGCACCAAAAAAGGCTTTTGTTGAAGCCAAAAAATTGAAAAAATTTCATTGTGGTGTTACCAAGTTTTTATTTCTGTAAAAAAAGTTTGTAACGTTACATAGAAAAATTTTAGGCCTAGAGTTGGTACCGAGATCTGAAATTTCACTTTCAGGGGGTGAGGGGGGTGTAGCGGAATTCGAGGTTCTAGGCAGGTATTACTACCCAAAAGTGGCAAAAAAATGTAATTTTTCAAAAGTGACCTCACTTTATGCACCATCAGCTGGTGAAATGTTGGATCTTCCACTTTACTCAAAATGAACCACCCCTTTAGATTTGGTCAAAATCCTAGGTTTTTTTTCGACCCATCCCACTGAACATACGAGTATGTTCATGATGAATTGATGGACTTTTTGGAATGACAATACCTTTGAATTTTGACAAGGAACCATGCTCTGCTACCATTTAGCATAAAAAATCATAATTTTTACAATTTTTCAAGGGAAATTAAAAAACGAAAAAATAAACATTTTACCTCCTTCCTACTGCAAAAACATGAAAATTGTTTTCGAAATAATAATTTTTTGATTTTTGAAGAAAACGGAAATTTGAAAAACATGAAAGAATTGATTTTTTGTGTTTTCCTCCAAAAATGGAAGGAAGATGAAAAAATCCGCAAAATGATTTTTCTATAGGTAAAAAAGCCATATCTACCTAATACTACCTACGATTTTAATTGAAATAATTCTAAAAAAAAAAAATCGACATTTTTCATTTTTTTTTCCAACTTGAAAGTAAAATTGTGGTTATGTGGTGAAGAAATTTCCTTTACGCGCCACGTTTTTTCGACATCGTGGTAAAAACTTTTTCTACAGCTCTCTCAGCTCGCTCTAGTGTTGACCTCCTCAAACCTTCCCTGGACGCTACCATGATTACAGGCACCTTAACTTAAGTCTACATATTTATTTATTCACATTGTTTTTTTTTTTGTGAGAAAAGATATTAAAAAATTACGCCAAAGGATGGCGAAGTAAAATACAAATAAAACAATAAAATTACCCTCCGCTAAAGGAAGTAAGCGGTAATAAATTAAACACCACGTTTTCGGCGAAAACATCAAACTACATAATACACATGCACACAAATATGCTTTAGTTAGGTAAATTATTTTGTCCATTTCAGTTATTAAAATTTAACGCGTTCACACCACGTTACCTATAAATTAATTGCAGCAGACGCAGACGGCTGAAAATATGGTGTACTTTGATTACGCAATCAAAATCCTTTTGAAAATAACCATTCTTTTTCATCGCAGGGGCGTACAATAAGAAAATTTTTGCACCAGTCTGGTATAGTTGCTCGTAAAATGAAATTTTGTATGTTTCTTCTCCTTAACGTTGTGCATCAAATAAAAAATAAAGTATAATTTTCTTATTTTATTTTTTTCGAAAGAATTACTTAAGTACAAGGATTTTCAAGCTGATTTGTATTATGTTTTTATTATAGCTCAAAGATATGGAAAAATTCGTCTCGACGTCGTTTCATTTTCTAAATTTGTTTCCATTCAATGAAAAGAAAAATTCAACACGAACTTTTTCACAAAGATTTTTTGGTAACAAAATGACAGCAAAAAAACCAAACGAATCGATTCCATTTCATTTCAAAAACGGAATTCGCGAGATTGGAATTGAAAAAAAAGGTAATTTGAAATATGTACGTTTCTTGGTTTCTGTGTTTGTATTTTTAAAAATTCCAACTGCTGTTTTTCTCAAACTAAGCACTAAGTAATTTTTTTTATAAAATAACACAGTAGGTACTCGTTCGCAAATCGTTTAAAAAAATGAAAAAACTTATGATTTTTCAGTAAGAATTACAACTTTTTTCGAAAATCTTGCTCTGGCTGCGTTCCTGTTTCCTTTTTCTTTATTCTTTCGATGGTATTTCCTATTTACCTCAAACGAGATGTAGAAATTTTCATAATTCTGTTCTTCGCATTTGAAACAAAATCACTATGCTTCGAATAGCTAGATCCGTAAATTTGAATATTTTAATAAGCTATAAAAAATACCACTTTTGAAATGTTATTTCCCCTATGTAGAGATACCTAGCCAAACTTTCGATAAACTACGCAATTAATAAGACCTGCCTCTTTTACACGCTTTCATGCTTCATTCATTGTTAAAACATACCTTTATTGTATACTTTATATGCAACAATCGCAATCGTATAACTTAATCATACGCCTGCCTTATTATCTATTTATGCATGAAATTTACGCATTATGTCCGTTGTAAGTATACGAATTCATGAACGTGTTACATAAATTATTCCAATTCACGCTCAAAGAAAACTGCAAGTCTGTCATTAAGCACTTACTTTAAATATACGTACTCCTTTAGGTACACTGTGAAATATCTGAATGGGATGGACTGAAAATGAAATTCTCTCTAGTCTCTGTCAGTTAAAAATTAGCGAACAAGATTCATGGAGAATGATGTCGGTATAAGGAACTGCCAACTTGAGGTGGGAATTATCTTTGCCCCCAAGCTAGGTTTTAGAATCGTAAAAATAACACTTCGGTCGGGTAATTTGCTAAAGTAATGTATTCTTCCTTTGAAACGATTGTGTAAAACATCATTATTATAATAGAGCTGCAAAAATTAATTAATAAAGAAAAATAGTTGCCACACGACTGGAGCAGCTAAAAACGTTTTTTTTTTTTATAATCAAAAGCTCTTGACGAGTACGTTACAAGAAATTCGAAAAACGGTAAGTTTTGGTTTTTGGGTGCCCCAAATCTCGGTAGAGGTGCCAACATGGAAGTATCAAAATTAAGATGAATTAATTTTTTTTAATTTTAGTTTAAACGTAAGCATAAAAGCTGAAACTATTTGCCTCCATAGATTGGAAAATGAATCACCAAAATTTTGGGAACGCTTCTATACTGGGTGTTTCATAACCAATGTCCCTCCCGCCACCAAGTAAGTAGGCAACCCATCGCGAGTACACGTAGATATGTTTGCCTATCCTTAGAATTGAGGGGATAAATTTATGCTAATTCAAAAACATTTTTCAAGCTTGTTCATCATAGTACAGTCAAAAAAGCAACTTTTGTGCAATTATTATAATAAAAGCAATTTCATGACCAAATCTTAATCTATGTCTGCCCTTTTTTAAAGGCTCTCCCTTTTTGACGATCCAACACTTTTTTTTCAATTCCCCTATTTTTGTACCTAAGGTACCAATTGAAAAATTTTTCAAACAAAAGTTATAGATTGAGATTATAGGAATAATTTTGGTCATCATAAAAATTTCGATTGGGCCCCTCCCTCCTACACAGTTTCGCATAATAAGTATCCTAACATGTTATGTATATTGTATATAGGGGGGGGGGGGGGGGGGGGTCAAGGGCGAAGTCCTGTGAGCACCTTAACATATCTTACATTGGAAACCTTACTAAACCGTAAAAATTTGGATTCGTGTTGCGAAATTTGTGAAATGAAATCAAGGGCACTTTTCTAAAAGAATTTCAGCGCACAATCTAACATAAATCTTTCTTCTAACAATTTATTTAAAGTCATCTGGACACCCAAGGAGACCCTACGCGCAGGCAAGGATACGAAAGTCGACTTCTTATTTTCACGACCATAAAGGTAATCTCCATTACAAATTCACATATTTACCACACGCGCAACGGAGACCGGATTTGATAAGTTATTAGGTAAGGGATTTAATCAAGCTTTTCGAACTATACATTTTTCATGCGAAATCTCACAAAGTTGAAAACTTTTATGCTCCATACACACCAAGGTTATTTTCGGTGGCCATGCTTCGCGAAGAATAAGTAGGTATATGTATAGGTATCAAGGTTATCTAAAATGCACCGAAGGTAAAAATGTTTGAAAACAGGGTCGAAAAAGGAGCAAAACCCCCATAACCATGATTACCGAAGCGCATTCATAAAAACGCATATCAAATTAGAAAATTTTTAGCAAACCGCGGTATTTTTCTAACCAAAATGACTTCATTTACTCACTTCTCAAAGCAATTTTACTTCATCTTGGCGATATTTCAAAATTAATAAACATCGAGTAGGTCTTAATGCTCTTCAACATTTATTTTTATGCGAGAGTAAAACTCGTTTAGGCAATACTTTTGCGTTTTCCCGCAACCATTTTGAAACCCTCATTAAAAATTTAAGGCTACGTTATTCTCACGCAGCAAGCTGTAAAAATCTCGATTGAAAAATAAAAATAAGAAGAAATCTCGCCATTAAGGGCATTATTTATTCTTGCGCGTTACCATAATGAATTGACTTTGTAATATCGTGTTGTTTCTTTCGAGAATATAGATACTTTCTTTTGGGAATTTAAAACCATCGCGTCGCATTATCGCCATAGTATTCCGAGAAGATCATCAACGCTACAATGCAAAAGCTAAAAATGCTTCGACACTGTTCCTTAGCACGCAAGAATACGCTGTTTTCAGTCATATTCTACGTAAAAGTCAAATTTACAGATTATGTTCTATATTATGGGAAAACTTCATCTCGTGATCAATTTTTTTTAAATATTAAAAATTAAATTAAAAAAACAATATTAACAAAGTATTATATTACAACATAAAAGTTTATTATGTCCCCTCCTCCTCTCAATTTAATTCAACGTAATGGCTCTGCGTTGACTATAAATTTACGTAGGCTATAAAAAAATGTAGCCCGAAACGAAGTAACATATCCTAAAATGTGTAAACAATTCATTAATTTATCGGTTGAAAATAATTCATGTTTTAATGGTTCTATGTAAATATTAAAAATATGCGTCATTTTAACCAAAAAATTTTACACCGATATACTTTTATCATCATTTTACTCGGGGCGATGCGATGAGATATAGGAAGTTATACCTTCGGATAGATGTACGAGTATATTGCAACGAATCACACAAATAATAAATGATTTCCTTTTATTTTGAATTTATGGCTAAACCTAATTTGCTACCTCGTTCGTGGAGTCGTCGAATGTACCAAAACAGAATTCGAATTAGAGTCTATCATTTTCGCATCAATTTTACTGATACAGGGTGTTTTAAGGTAGAAGTGAAGCCTTCCATTCAGTAACTATGCAACACGTTATGGGTTCATGTAGGTATATTTGCCGAACTATTAAGCTACTGGAATAGAGGTATGCTCGTGAAAAAATATACGTATAATTTTTAATTTTTCCAAACATTTTAATTAAACAGGTACCTCAAAAACTGAGAGAATCCCATAAACAAAAAAATTAATAATCACTATTAATTACTACTAGTTGATATTAATCGACTAATAGTAAGTACTAATCAATAAATAGTTCCCATATGGTGACAAATAGTGACGAATAGTAACTAATAATCGATTAATAAATCCTGCGGAGTGGCTAATAGTGACTAATAGTAAGTACTAATCGATTAGTATAGTTTTGTACTCGCAGGTAAACTGTTGCATCAAATAGTACATGAGCATTCACATAAGTTGTATTGTCACCCTCAATTGGGCTCCCAGTCACTACATAAATTAATAGTACCACTAATCACCACTATTCTGCATGGCTAGTAAAACAAAAACTAATAGTGATTAATAGTACTTTCGACACTAATAGTCACTAGTAGCACTACTAGTGGCTCATAAAGATTATTAGCCCTGGGTTACCACACATGTGACAATTGTCACAGACCGGTTTTCGCGTGGCTTGCGTTC
>FIZU01011567.1:0-13598 GCA_900064475.1 Pseudococcus longispinus | reverse complement strand
AATCCTATGCTCATTACAATTTTATGAATCTGCAAATAATTTTCTTTTTTAAAAATATTTCCTCGGGATTTTATTTGAATACACGTTTAGAAGTTGAGACAACGACCTGAGTGCGTTGGAGATTGCTGTTATTCTGCCAGAAATCCATTACAGTTCCAGCCAGCGGGATCATAAAAATGCAGACAAAATTCGGAATGGAAGATATCAATCCTACTTCATCGGTACCTCGTCCAGTCATATCTGAAATTGTGGAAAAATCATGTGCTGGTGGGCGGTGCGGGAGTATGGATTAATCGCTGATGTGGATCACTTACCTCTGACATATAATGGAAAACATACTACCAATAAAGTGAATCCCCAGCTGTATGAGAATTTACCCGTGCAGAGGGCCCAGACTTGAGGTGAAGTTAAGATTTCTTTGTATGGATGCACAATCTGAGTAACAAAAATTGTTTCTACTTTATTTTACTGGAATTATGTGTGCTGCATTTATGATGGAATCCATTATTACTTCCTTCCTCGGTGTCGTCTCCGTATTTTCCAATATATACGCAAGTTCTCTATTGGAGATCCGTTTGTCCTTGGAAGGTTGGTTTTTTACAAGAAGGAGCCAAATTATGGACCACGTAATGCCCACTGTACCTGTGATAGGTGAAGGTATCCTTATTAATTACCGAAATACTTCAAAATAATTTCAATGACAGTACTGTTAGATATTTGTTGAATACCTGCGACGTAGAATAACGATTGCCAGCCACATTTATATGCAATAAGTCCACAGATTGGATACGTGACTGCGATTCCAATGTAAATTCCGCAGAAACTCAAAGATAACATGGTCGATCGTTCTTGAACAGGAGCCCAACGTGATAGTAGTTCGATTGTGCCCGCATAGAAGAACCCCTGAGTTTGATTATACATCTTGATAATTATCAATGGAGAATGATCATTTGGGACATAATTTACTCACATCCAGAACTCCAAGAATTACCCTTGACCCCAAGAAGAGGAAAAAATTCGTTTTCAAAAGAGCCGGAGCGAGTATGTTCAATACAGCCATAATCAGTATGGATCCTCCAAGTGTGGTCGCACCTCCTAATTTATTGATTACATATCCGCCAAAGATGCAGGTGAGATATCCGTACGCGTACATACTTTGAACCACGCCAACGGTGTTCAGACTTTGAAAAAATCAAAAAAAGGGTGATATCGCCTCAATAGTAGAAGTGTGTGGTATTTCATTAATGTGTTACTGTGTAGGTAGAGGTACTTACTTGAGATATGGTTAGATTCCCTTCGGTAATATTTTTTTTCGATGTCATTTCCACGATGGCGATATTCAAGTTCATTTTTAAAAGGACCACGTTGATGTTGCCGAAAAATATCAAAACCACGACGACAAATCGTTTCGAGAACCAAAATTGAGTGTTTTCTGCGGTATGTCTATCCACAAATCTATCAAATAATCGATTTTTATCGAGGTGTAAGAAGCTATGTAATTTTCATGATTCAGATTACCTGTTGTCTTGCTGTTGGAGTAATTTTTCGTCTGCATTTTGATGACTGAAGTCATCGGGCTTCACCTCGTTGCGCATGGTTATCTTATTTTTCTCCGTTAACGCGATTTCGGCAGGTTCTTCGAAATGCAAATTTCAACTGGCTCATTTTTTCAAAGAATTAGTATAGTTGCGGTCTTAGTTCAAGGTTTCTTTATGTCATTTATATTTTTACGAGTGAAACTCGCTATTGTATTCGGGCTTGTTTGCATTGGTGGTCTTATCAGTAAAGATTTCATACAGAATTGTAATTTGGAACCTGAGTATTTTCTTAATGCCTTGGTAATAAAAGTTTCGCGCAAAATAAATAGGTACCTAGTCATAAGGAGACTATTGAATTTTCGACTTTTTTGACAAAGTAGAGCAATGTTCAGATTTGAGTAGTTAGTGTGTATCAGTGAAAAATGTTGACCCTTCGCCAAAGTGACAAGATTCCCATCGAATTGCTAAGAATCTACGAAAATATACAGAGAATGTAAGTACTTACAGAACTGGCAATTTTAATATACAATTTGAAGTTCGATTGTGTCAGTAGGTAGTATCGTTTGCACAAGAAATTATGTAAAAATTGCACGGATCATCACAAAAATCTGTTGAAAATGTTGAAATTGTCAAATTTTGTAAAAGTTGTTGAAAATATTTAAAAATGAATTCAACGATCGTAAAACAGTTTTTCGTTCTTTTTGAAGCAATTTTAACATTATTTCTACAAATTTTATAACGTTTCAACTTTTTTCCAATTTCATTAATTTTTTTTTTGTGATTAGGGCCATTTTTGCAACATATAGGTAAACAACTTCGAAGTTGCAATTTCTGAGGTATTTTAGAAATATTTAAAGAACATTTCACAATTGAAATGTTTTGATAAAAAGTGGAAACAACGTTTAAGGTTCAGTAGATTTTATTTTCTCTATATTAAATTTTTCGTTGTTATTGGTAGGAAGTGACATGGACCATGGCTGGAGTTCACTGGAACCATAAATCAAAAATATGATTGCTCCGGCGAACAAAACTCCTCCAGACAAAAGGAAACATATACTCCACTCTTGTAAGCTCTGATGGTAAAATGGGAACAAAACTTATTTTTCAAAGTGACATAAGTGGGGAAATTTCCAATGACGGTGTACTTACGTGATTCTGCACTATAAATCCAACCGTAGTTGGTATCAATATGACACTCATCGTGAACCAGAATGCCGAAGCTCCACCTAAAATGCTGGAATGGGTTGGTGACATGTACAGGCAAACGAGCCTGGAAAATATGATTTTGAAATTACGAATGTAAATATCGGAAAGTTGAATGGAAATTACATCTTCGAAACAACACTTACTGCAAAATGAGAAAATTGAACGATATGATGAATTTGATGAGTATGAAACAAGTCATAGATAAGGTGAAACTGGTGCTGAAAGAAGCAACCACGAAGAAGATCGCTCCTGATAGGAATCCTGTGACCATCACGATTTTATGAATCTGTAAAATCGTATTGCACAATACGAATGCCAGTTAAAAAAGAGCAAAATATTTTGGAAGTTCATGGTAGATTCGACCTGAGTAACTTTGAGACTGCTGTGGCTCTGCCAGAAATCCATGATGAATCCGGCTAATGGTATCGTGAAAATGCATACAAAATTTGGAATTGACGCGATTATTCCTACTTGATCAGTACCTCGTCCAGTCATGTCTGTAATTATGGATACTCGATGGTTAATTATTCGGAGGATTGATCATTGCCTAGGTAGATGGCCTACCTTTAACGTATAAGGGAAAACATACAACCAATAGTGTGAATCCCCAACTGTATGTGAATTTGCCTACACACAAAGCCCAAACTTGAGGCGAAGTGAAAATTTTCTTATATGGATGCACAACCTGTTTTTTTTTTTTCAAAAAAAAGAGAAGATGAATACCGATATCTGAAATTTTAGTACTTATACGTGAAATTCATTATTTATCTTACTTCCTTTCTCCGAGTCGTCTCCGTGTTTTCTGATATGTACAAAAGTTCCTTTTTAGAGATCCATTTATCCTTCGATGGTCGATTTTTGACCAAAAACAACCAAATAATCGAAAAAGTGATACCTTCCATGCCTATTTTTGGCATTTCCAAAGGTTAAATTCTCTACTGAAAGCCCTATTTGATGTTTTGTAAAATCCATTGTTTACCTGAAACATAGAATACAGTTCGCCAGTTCCATGCATGTGCTATAAATCCACAAATAGGATATGCAACCGCAACTCCGATATATATTCCGCAAAAGCATAATGACATCATGGACGATCTTTCCGGAACTGGTGCCCAACGTGATAATAATTCCAAAACTCCCATATACGAAATGCCCTGTGGATAATTTCATTATATAAATCTAAGTCTGCATCACAAATCCACTTCTTAATTAAGTACTCACATCGAGAACTCCTATAAATATTCGGGAACCGATAAAAAGGATAAAATTCGTTTGTAGACAGATCGGAGAAAGAATGTTTATTATTGCCATTGCCAGTACTGATACTCCGTAGGCGACAGCGCCTCCTAGTTTATCAATTACTGGTGCACCAATGGCACAAAATAGGTATCCGTATGCATATGCACTTTGAATGAGCCCGACGGTCTTTGAATCCCAATTGTATTCGGACTGCAAAGATAATAACAAAGTATAAGAAAATTTGATAGCGTAATTTTGTATGATTCTAATATGCTTACTTCGTATGTGGTGATATTGTCTTTGACGATTGCTTTTTTGGAGGTCATCTCAACTATGGCGATATTCAAGTTCACTTTCAATAAAACTGTGTTCAAATTACCGAAAAATAACAGAATCACGATGAGGAATCGTTTCGAGAACCAGAATCGAGTCTTTTCTGCCGCTTGCCTGCGTGGAAATCGTTTAAATCAATTTTTTTCGAATTGACTCATCAATATAAAAATTAATGGGATACCTGTCAGATGCTTGCAGCAGCTTTTCAACGGTATTTGGATCTTTGATGCCATTTGATTCTGTCTCGCGATGCATATTTCGCTTTCAATACGGTCACACTGCATGGACACTTGACACAACAGTTTCTTATACTGACACCTGCCTAATCAAATCATTTGTTGTAACTGTCGTGTGATTTATCTCTTCTCAGATGAATTAGCGTATTTTCTGTTTGTCTCGTTGTATTTTTTGTGTAGAGAAATGCTTCTTATCTTTGAATTATTTGTGGATTTAATTCGCCTCTGTGTTGTGTGTAAATATTGAATCCCGATGTGACGCGACGATGTGTTTGTATGCTAGTTAGATAACGTGGCTAATTTTTTTCAAGAAACAAAGAGATTTGAAGGAGGGATATTTCTGGAGAAAGGTGAATCATTCAAATTTGAAGGTTAGTTGGAGTCAATTTTGAATAATACTTATTTCTATAAATTAAGGAGGAGCGGAGATATAGGCCCTCGAACCAGATTCCTTGAAAAAATTCATTTCTTTTTCATCTTCAACCCCCCGCCTCCCCCTCGAAACACAATCACTTAAGAATTAAAAGTTGACTAGTGGCATTGCATGAAAAAATAATATTGTATCAAAAAATTTTTGGGGGTTTTAACCTTTTTTTGGTGAGCTTCAATTCTCATTTTCATAAAAATGACATTGAGACAATAGAGCGAAATTCAGACCGCCAAGAAAGGGGGCGAGATTTACTCAAAAATGGCTGAAAATTGAACAAGATTCTAAAAAATTAACTGATTTTTTTGGATGTGTGCTTATTTCAACGTCACTATGAATCATTTGAAACTTCATACTGTTATAATCAGTTCAAACATTGAAAAATTTGCAGAATCTAATTCTTAGAAATTTTTTTACTGGAATTGAAAGTAAATAAAATTGTGATGACTGATTCTGGTAGCAAATTTTCTCTTCTGTAACATTATTCATTTGAAATTTCTTCGTAGGATGCTTCATTTTCATATAAAATTACCAAAACCGTTTTAAATTGTTGAAAAACACTGATTTGTGAATTTTCAAGTAACTTATGCATCTATCAAAGAGCTCGAAGTTTTCTCGCACTGAAAAATCAATCGCTGAAAGTGAGAGGTACGCAGAATCTCAGCCTTTCAGTTTTTAGTACTTTACGAGGAGTAGTTTGTAAAGGTTTTGAGGATGGAAACTAGGAAAATGTGTTTTTTCAAAAACAACTATATTTTGAGGACTCAAAATTTCCCTCTTCGAAATCGGAGATAGCTAAAATTTGCCATGATTTTTTTTCATCCGGCCTTAATATTGATTTATTATCAGTATGAACGTAGATTGAAAGGTGTTGGAGAGAGAATATAAAAAATGATAACACAACTTCAAGTTTCGCAAGGTATTATATTTTCGAGACTGATTACTTTCTTGTTAGTATTACCAGAGGGAAGTGATGTGGACCATGGTTGAAGTTCACTAGAACCGTAAATAAGGAAAACAATAGCACCGCAGAGAACTACTCCTCCAGATAAAAGGAAACATTGGCTCCATTCTTCTAGGCTCTGAAGAAATTCCCATCGAATTGAATCGCACATTTTTGCGAAATTTTTCCATCTTATATTACGTATTCGTACTTACGTGATTCTGGACCAGAAATCCTACAACGTTCGGTATGAATATGGTACTAATCGTGTACCAAAATGCAGATATTCCAGCAATAGAGCTGGCGTGTTTAGGAGACATGTAAATACATACTAATCTGTGTAGGGACAGAAGTAAAATCTTATGTCATTTTTATATACCAAAGGGCAATTTTACACACCTCACTTACTGTAAAATTAAGAAATTGAAGGATAACATCAGCTTGATGATAATAAAACATCCCATAGATAGGGTGAAACTGGTACTGTAGGAAGCAACCACGAAAAGAATCGATGCAGAAATGAATCCCGTACTCATCATGAACTTATGTATCTGCATGAAATTTATAAAATGGGATGTGATGAAATGTATCATTAAATATTTAGAATCACAGTTTGTAGAGTCGTAATCACTTGGGTAGGTTTAAGATTACTCCTATTCTGCCAACAGTCCATAATCGAACCAGCCAGAGGAATCATGAAAATGCAGACGAAATTAGGAATCGAAGAAATTAATCCCACTTCGTCAGTGCCACGATGAGTCATATCTGCATTATCGAGTGAACGATTTTAAAAAGGGGAGTGTTCGTAGACTGAGTAATTTCTCAATACAGGATGCCTACCTCTTACGTATAATGGGAAACAGGTCACTAAAAGCGTGAACCCCCAACTGTATGTGAATTTCGCCACACACAGAGCCCACACTTGAGGTGACAGTAAGATTTTCTTGTAAGGCTGCACGATATCTTTTCTGGGTGTCGTCTCGGTATTCTGCAGTACATACGTGAGCTCCTTTTTGGAAATCCATTTGTCTTTCGAAGGTTGATTTCGTACCAGAATTAACCAAATTGTGGACCAAATTAAGCACACGGTTCCTGAAATAAAAGCATTGTGTTAATTTTGAGAAGATACATCTCACGTAGGTACGTGATGTATCATTAGGGTGTGCCACCTGTAACATAATATATCATTTGCCAGCCCCATCCGTGGGCTAAGTATCCGCAAATAGGGTAAGTAGCAGCGATCCCGATGTATATTCCGCAAAAGCACAAAGACATCATGGTTGACCTCTCTTGAACTGGCGCCCAACGTGATAACAGATCGGCACTTCCTGTGTACGCGAAGCCCTAGATTACTCAGCGAGTTGAAATACACGTGGCTTATGTGAAATTACGCCGAATTGTGTAACTACGTCTTTTCCTACTCACATCGAGAACTCCAATGAGCACTCTGGCGCATACAAATAGATAGAAACTGGTTTGTATGCAGAGTGGAGTGAGTATGGTGATTATAGCCATGATCATCAATGAACCTCCGCACATGACCGCGCCTCCGAATTTACTCACCAAATATGATCCAGCGACGCAGAACAAATACCCGTAGGCGAATATACTTTGAATCATTCCGATTGTTTTTGAATCCCAGTCGAATTCTGACTGAAAAAACGGATCAAGTAAAATAGAAAGATTGAGTTGGAATGTTTGGAGCACGGCAGTTTGGAGAAAAACTCACTTTGTAGATGGTTTCGTTGCCAACGACAATTTCTTTTTTAGAGGTCATGTCGACGATTGCTATGTTTATGTTTATTTTCAGCATTACCATGTTGATGTTACCGAAAAATAATAATATTACCACTAAAAATCGCTTCGAAAACCAAAACGTGGTTTTTTCGGCCGTTTGTCTGATTTTAACAAAAAAAAAGTTTGAATTTTATTTTAGTAGGTTTTTTTGAAAAAATAAGATATGGTTCTATTACCCTTTATCTTGCTGCTCCTGGAGTAGCTTCTCCGCGACATGTTGCTTATCAATATCATTGGATTTATTTTCGAGACCCATTTTTTCTGAAAATTCTCATTATCAACACGAACACAACATACACGTAAAATTGCATCTACGAATGCATTAAAACTGATATAACTTATTTGAAAATATTACATTCCCATTCCGTATCTCTTGATCATATTTCATCTTAATAACGTAGACTATTATACTCGTATATAACGTGGTGGTTAGTAGTGGTGTTTATTTAGATGATCGTTGCTTATCAATGAAACACAATATGGAAAAGACGCCACATAAAGTAAATAAAAATTCACGAGATTAGATTCTATTAGTCAAAATAATTTTAAAAGCGAGTACCTGATACAAGCACAGTTATTTCATTTGCAGCTTATTTGCTTTCAAAGAAGATTGTTTTACAATTTTTTTTTTCATTTTTCATTTAAATTTCAATGCCATGGTACTGCCCAAGGCTTTAGATTGCTAGAACCACACATCAAATGTGTGTATGTATAGTTTATATCTTAATCACTGCACATAAATTTTTTACCAAATTCTTTTTCATTTGGGGGAGGGGGGGAGGTGTTGATATTTTCCACCTCATACTGACAAAATATCAAAAAAATGTGAATGTGAAAAATATTTTTCGAGTACCACCGAAAAGATAATAGAACATGGTTCACGTATCTTTCAATTTTTTCAAGATTTGTGTCTTGGTGTACGAGAGGCAGTTTATATCGAGAAACGAAGTGAATATTTGAGATTAGAATATGTGAAAACTTGGATGAAGATTGAAGGGGTAGTTCTTTCCCTTTCTGGATTTTCAAGATTCGAATTGGTGTAAAAATTGTTCAAATTTCAAAACTGGAGAAAAAGTCGTTTAAAAGAACAAAAAGGTATGAAGATGGTCAAAAATTTCATAATTACTTTGGTTAAAGATACAAAAAGGTTTAGGAAATATCCAAAATTTCCATTAGAATCCATGAAATTATTGTTAAAATGGTGACAAATTTTCATAAAAACTATCTAAAATGCTGCAAAAGTGATGAAAAAGCCGTGAAAAATTGAAAATGAATGACAAGTTGCAAAAATTATCAAAAATTTTATTGAAATCATCGAAAATGTTGCAAAAAAAAAAAGTGAAAAAGTTGTCGAAAATGTCTGAAATCATCTGAAAACTTTCAAAAATTCCGAAATAATCATCAAGATTAGAACATTTTTCATGACTTTTTCAACAAATTTGGCTTTTGCAACATTTTTCAAGAATTAAATGTAATTTTTGACAATTTTTCATTTCTTTTCACTACTTGCACAACAATTTCAAGGATTTTAATGAAATTATTGATCACTTATACAGTTTTTTATGCAATTTTAACTCTTTTTCACCCCTTTTGCAATATTTCCAATGATTCTTTGTCTATTTTCATAATTTTTCCGGCATTTTTGAAAACTTTTTCGTTTTTTTTTGTTTTTTTTTTAATTTTAAATTTTTTAATTTTTAGGGTGTTTATAATTAAAAGAGTGACTCTTGTTACATTTTTATGAAAATTTTGAGGTGTTCCCCCAACATTTCATACATTTTTCACAACTTTAATAACGTTTCGAATAACTTTTAAACAATTTTTACAACATTTCAGACATTTTTTATAATTTTTTTTATCACTTTTACCGCATTTTTATGAAAATTTCAGCTGTTTCCACACAATTTTATTCACTTTTACAAATTTTTCATAACTTTTGCAACATTTTCAATAACTTTTTGAAAATTTTTACATTTCTTTTTCAAAATTCAAAACTTTTTTTTTTTGCTACATTCCTACATGCCCCATTAATCTCATGGGCAATCCAACTCTGAGATTTGTGGATTTTTGACGTCAGCACAATTTGTATTCTCTCGATTTTAGTTCAGTTTCTCAGATCAAATGATCAAAAATTAGGTAAATTATTTTCAGGTTGATACTTATAGCTAGGTACTAGATTATTAGCAATAAATTATTAATCAATGTTTATTTTGTTTTATTGTTTCAGGTGAGTGTTGAATTTCCATCTGTTATGAATATTTGTACTCGAGAAAATATGAAATTATGTTGGTGAGTTATTAAATACTTCATAATTTGACAGAGAACTTTGGTATAAATCTATCATGTCATCTACCAAGGGTCACATTAAAACAAATGACACAAATTTTTACTCCCTCGATCCCCAAGAAGTCATCTGATAATGTCATATTAAAATGCATTGCATAAATTTTTTATACTTCCAAAACAAAAATTAGAGTTTCCACCATCCCACCAGAATATCTTCGAAAATATTGGAATTTTTCTAATTGATAGGAATCAATAGTTTTCAAAATGGTATTCAGCACACGTAAATAATTTATTCGATTGTAGATATCCCATTACATTTTGAGAACCCCTGTCAGATTCGAAATCAAAAAAGCAAATAGAAAATCAGACTCCATTGGTTTTCTTTATTGATTCTTCGTACTTTGCATCGTGAGTGGGTGGTTTCGTAGCCCAAGGCTGTAGCTCGCTTGAGCCATACATTACGTATACGACTGCTCCAAAGAATAAGATCCCAGCAGAGAACATGAAGCATATGTTCCATTCTGCAGCACTCTGAAAAAGAAAACAACAAAATTAGGTTGCCTTAATTAGGATGTTTCGTTAATTTTAATTCAAATTTTGAGGAAGTCCGTCCTTACGTGATTCTTGACTATAAAACCAACTAAGGCTGGCGCAGTGATCTGGCTTATGAAATACCAAGCTGCTGATAATCCCAGTAAAACGCCCGAATGTTTGGGTGCCATGAAAAGACAAACGAGTCTGCAAAAAAGTAAGATATAGGAGCATCCGTCAAATAATTGAATTGAAAATCGGATACTTACTGCAAAATAAGGAAATTGAACGATAGAAATATTTTGATCAGTACGAAGCATGTCATAGATAATGTGAAATTACTGCTAAACGAAGCTACACCGAAGAGAATAGATGAAGTGATGAATCCGAATGTCATTAGTGATTTATGTATCTAAAAAACGTGAATTTTTCACGATAAAACATCATCAGGATCGATTTAATAACTACGTAATTTGTTTTTACTTGAGAGGGTTTGAGGTTGTGGTTATTTTGTAGGTAGTCGATTGATGCGCCTACAACAGGTGTCATGAAGATACAAAGTATATTCGGCAACGAGGCGATTATTCCTACTTCGTTTATCTCTCTCTGCGTAATATCTGTCGTAGATCAAGATTATGGTAAATTTATTAGTTTTTATTGCCATTTTGGGATTGCTAATACGTAATGTGGGTGAAGTCACCTCTAACCTCTGACGTATAAAGGAAGAGTGACAATTATGATGGCAAATCCCCAACCATAACTGAGCTTTCCCAAACACAGAGCCCAAACTGCAGGTGATGTGAGCATTTTTCCATAAGGATGTACAATCTGCAAAGGTAGAAAGCAGTTATTAAAACAGTTGGCACGTTCGTTTCATAATGTCGTTGGCAAAGCATTATCATCTTACTTCCTTCCTCGGCGTTGTTTCTGTACTACTCAATATATATGCGAGTTCTTTTTTGGAAATCCGGTGATCTTTGGATGGTTGATTTTTAACCAAGAGCAACCAAATGATGGACCAAATTAGAAGCATGCCTCCTGCGAATAAGAATGAAATAGGGTTATGCTTTTTGTTTGACTTTTGCCAAGCAGGGTTCATAATGGTGTACGAGTAGGTATACCTGTTATAGGGAATATCATTTTCCATCCCCAAAAATACGCTATGTATCCGCATAAAGGATATGCCACTGCAAATCCGATGTATATCCCGCCAAAAATAATCGACATGAATGTAGATCTTTCGTTGATCGGTATCCAGCGTGAGAATACTTCTGCCGAGGCGGCATATGCACATCCCTGTTTAATTTCATACAATTTGATTGTTGAAAGATTATCTATGTACATACTTGAACGAGTTGCTTGACATTTTTCAACTACTTACGTCAAAAAAACCGCCGACGAATCGACAAACCAAAAATACGTAAAAATTCACTTTCAGAAAAATAGGATTGAAAATGTTCACTAACGATAATATCATCAAACAAACTCCGTAGGTCACAGTGCCTCCAAATTTCACTGAAAGATATCCTCCAAAAGCGCTGAACATGTAACCGTAAGAATGACTGCTTAAAACTAACCCAATTGTGGCAGAATTCCAGTCGAAATCAGCTGGCTGAAGAAAATATTCCTTTGTAGGTCGAGTATTCGAGAATTAGATAACACTTGTGTACCTTTTGAATAGTTTCGTTGCCTTTGGTGATCGTTTTGTTGACAGTCATCTCGACGACAGCCATGTTCATGCAGACTCTCACAACAGCAGCGCAGCAGTATCCGCAAAACAATAAAACTAATACTATGAACCGTTTTGAAAACCAAAGTGGGTACGAAGAAGCTTCGAGTTCTTTTTCACTGCGGAAATTACACCATCCGAGTGATTATTTTTCCAGTGAAATTGTTTAGACTGTATAAGAAATACCAATGAATTTTTACCTTGAGGCATGTTTTTCCAAAAGCTTCTCAGTGACTTCTTGTACTGGAGCATTGTCCAAATTGATGTTTTCGGGTATTGCTGCCATTTGCCTCTCTTCAAAAATTCAATATCAATGTTCACGATTCAACGCATTTATGCCTAAGTGAGGACACAATGGGTAGAAAGAATTTAAACACGAATTTTTTTATCAGAAATTTGTTTGGGTGAATGATTATATCATGTACATTTTTAATTTTTTATATTTGACGAGATCTGCTGCTATCTTCAGACATGATTTATTGAGCGTGTTCTAGTAACATTCATTCGCATGTTCGTCTAAATTTTGCATGCTTGCGATAGTTAAATCCATTTGTGATAGTAGACAGGATTTATGAAATGAGTGATGTGAAAATTTTCAATTCCATTTATTTTAATTAATTTTCAAGACAAAATTGATTCTCCTTAAGTACTGTAGCTGAATATAAAAAAATAGGTAATGAATTTTTGAACATTTCAACAATATCTTTAACAATTTTCATGATTTTTCGACCGATTCAAAAGTCGAAGAAATTGGTGTTTAGTTGGTTACTTTTCGGTTATTTTTTTGATGGAAAGTGAGTTACTTTTTTAGCGGAATTATTATTTTGGGGAGAATTTGGTCACGCACGATGCTAGTTTTTATTTTTTTTTAAATCATGGAAATAACATCATAATTCCAAAGAAAAGCAACTCTCAAGTGCGTTCGGAATACAGAACCAACGCGCTGATGAGTCATTCATTGAAACTCCTGCTGGCGATAATCAACGCCAGGATCGAGCGGAAGTTAGATGAGAACCTGAGCGAGACACAGTACGGAACGGCCAAAGAATCAATGAAATAAGCTATGCTGATGATAAAGTAATTATAGCAGAAACGGAGGCGCAACTGCAGAAAATGATCGATAGAATAAATCGTGCTGGGTTGAAATTCGGGATGAAAATTAATGCGAAGAAAACGAAAGTCATGAAATTCTCGAGGACTAACGACAAAAAAGTATAAATCACGATAGATAACACAAAAATCGAGAATGTCACTGAGTTCAGATATCTAGGCGCTCTCATAAACGAGGATGGAAGAGACCTGAAGGAAATCAAGAGCAGAATCGGTATGGCAA
>FIZU01011554.1:0-11433 GCA_900064475.1 Pseudococcus longispinus | reverse complement strand
AAAAATGATGAGTTTGACCAAAAATTACAATTTTTACCTTGAAATGACAATTTTGACCAACAATGACAATTTTGACCAAAAATGACAATTTTGACCAAAAATAACAGTTTTTACCAAAAATAACATTTGACTAAAAGTGATGAGTTTGACCAAAAATGACAATTTTGACCAACAATGACAATTTTGACCAAAAATGGCAATTTTTACCAAAAATGACATTTGACCAAAAATGACAATTTTTACCTTGAAATGACAATTTTGACCAGAAATTACAGTTTTTACCTTGAAATGACAATTTTGACAAAAAATTTACAATTTGGACAAAATGACAATTGATGAAAAATGGAGATTTTAACCAAAAATGACACTTTCTACTTTGAAATGAGCAATTTCTACTTTAAAATCACTATTTTGACCGAAAAAAGACAATTTAGACACAGACTGACAATTTTGAATAAAAATTAAAGTTTGGACTAGAAAATAAAAAATTACGAAAAATTATGAGTTTGACCAAAAATGACAATTTTTACCTTGAAATGACAGTTTTGACCAACAATGACAATTTTTACCAAAAATGGCAATTTTTACCTTGAAATGACAATTTTGACCAGCAATGACAATTTTGACCAAAAAATACAATTATGACCAAAAATTACAATTTTGACCAAAAATTAAAGTTTGGGCTAGAAAATAAAAGATTACAAAAAACGACAATTTTGACCAAAAAAAATGGAAATTTTCACTAATAACTGAGAATTTCAACCAAATATGACAGTTTTGTCGGTTTGTACGTAACAACAGCTAAAGGGATGGGTCGCGAAGTGGCCCAGCTACCTAGTTTTGTATAAAGTACATAATTTAAACACACACGTGGGGTCCAGGCGGGCTCTGCCCCCTGACGAGGCGCGAATTTACAAAACTATGTATCATGCAAAACTGAAGGGGTTGAAGGGGTGAAATCAAAATTTTTGTGATAATCAAAATTATTTCCAGGATCTTAATCTTCAACTTCTGTCTGAAAAATTTCCAATTGAAACCATAGGTTCAGAAATAGAGTTGTTTTTTTCAAAAATGGAGGAGGGGGTGGACCATAGGAAAAAGTGGGGCTTGAAAAATGAAACTGCGAGAGGTTGTGAATTCTCATAATGGCGTCATTTGGGTATTTTTAAAGAAAATTGGAAAAAAGGGAGAAAATGAACGAATTTGATTTAAATGCAGGTTGATGGTGTATTTTGATGTCATGAGTGATATATTGTAAAACCGAACATTTGAACTGAAATGACCCATTTAAGGGGAAAAAATGGATGAAAAAATTGTTTTTTTTTTGAGTTTTTGAAGATGACACACCACGATATCAAGTTCCAAAAAAATATGAGGTTGTGCATCTGGACTAGGTACACAACATTTTTTTTTTCAGAATTACATCTCTAAAAGGGGTTACCAAAATGAACCTTAGAAAGCTTAAAATATTCATTTAACCTTGAAAAAATGCTCCAAATTTTTTTCAAAAAATTTAAAAAATCATCTTTGATACTGTCCATTATTTCTGCAAGTTTAAAAAAATTCTATTAAAAACTGCCAAAAATAGAAATTTCAACGAAAATCCACATTTAACCCCTCCAGATGAGGTTAGGGTGGAGATATCGAGCTAAAAATTTTGTCACGGGAGTTTTAGACTGTAAAGACCAACTTCCACTGGATAATTTCAAATTTAGTGCTCAGGGCCAAATCATCCCTATAAACCCAACATGCTCTTTGTAAATTTTCAAAATTTCATATTTGCGAAATAAATTTTTCTTCGAGGTCAATTTTTTCAATATTCCCAAAAAGGACACCTAGTACATTTTAACCAACTGCAAATATTGGAATTTCATCCAGCAGTTTTCTCAAGGGAACCAAAATGTTAACTCATTTGTAAGTATTTTGTATCCTAAGTACCGAAAAAAATAACCTTATAGACCAGTATGGTATCATAATCCTCTTGGTTTGATTTTAACAAGGTCCTAGTATGGAATTGACCGATGAACATGGATTAGGAGACATTTCCGCATTTCTTAATTAGATTTAATACAAAGTTGAGAAAAACTCCTTGACCTATGAACGGTCCGATGACTTTAATAAGGTGAAAAAAATTCTTAAAATATTATGCCCTGTTACACAACGCACTATTCCACGATCTGTATCAAGCAGGAAACCCGAGTTTAATAATGATGAAATCAAGTTCAAGGTTGTCGACGTAGGTAATACGATAAAGGCGAAATTTTTTATCGAAAAAATTTTTCGTACGAATAACAATACCGACTGATAAAGAGAGAAAAAAACGATCGAATAATTAAATACGAGTACGTCTGAGGCTTGTATGGGTATTATCGATACACAAGCTAAACGCTCGAATGGCTTATAACAACATTCTGGTACTAGAAATACATATTTCATCATTAAACCTTGGAGGAAAATTTCCATGACCGGTCTCAATTTTAGCTTTACCGTAACAATAGAACATTAAGGTATATTTCTCAACGAGAATGGAGAAAAGGCCTCTCTGTAACCCTTGGATGGCGTCGTCGTTGTCGTCGGTTACCAAACAAACGACAATATCAGCTTCGGGTGGCGAGCTGAAATTACAAATTGCTGCACTCCACCTACTCCGCAGACTCGATAGATTTACTCGAACCCGAAATAAAAAGGTCATCGAGCATCATCATTGCATACAGATCTCTTTTATAAATCTATTGTCATATTACAAGGTCTATCGATGGATCGGTGTGCCTGACGAACAATATATTCCCCGAGAGACTTTAATTAAGGTTTCTAATTTTCATAAGAGTCATCCGGTCTTACACATGGTAGCTCGTACATCTTCGAGCATTAACCATTCAATTATCCCCAGTGACGATTTAATTGTCGCCACCGATGCAGCTTATCGCGTATCATCATCGTGATTGTTTTTTTCACCTTTTCAAGTTTCGTATCGTGTATCTTCGATCAATTTTTTTCATCTTTTCGAACACAATGTCGAAGATCAAGTTACCATAGACGTCATCGAGTCGACATCTTCAGCAGAGAAATCTAAGGTAAGTTATTAATGGTTTTTTCGCGAGATAGAAAAATACACGAAATAATGCATCTAGAATATTAAGTCGAATAAGAAATACCGACAGATAACAATATCGAAATACGGTCACCTTGAAATTATTTCGTAGTTTTTTTTTTCCTTCTTTTTTTGTATTAGTTAAATACGTACACGAGAAAAATGCATATTTAAAAATAACGCCACCAATGCCGTCTCGTCACCGTTTGCAAATAGCATTAAAAATATGTATTTTTTTGCGCAGCACTTCAATACGCACAGATGATTTGTTTGACGTTGCCTATCTTTATGGATAAGTAATCGTAGATCTTGATCGTCATAGATGAAAGAAAAATCTACGTATTTGTTCGTGGTTGCGTGGTTTCTTTCGTATAAATCAAATCGACGACTCGACGAGCAAAATACGTATCTTTTTGCTTAAATATAGTTAGAACGGCGGTGATACGAGCAAACTTTACGAGTATATATTTTTTTTTAAATTCATAGTAATTATTTTGCCGCTGAGTTGGATATTTTTCTACGCAGGTTTCATTTTCGCGGCTACGAATGGATATTTTTCAATTTCTGTAAATACACTTGTCAGGAAGGCTCGTGATGGAATTTTCCTACTGTACCTACCTATATCATTTTTTTTTATACATATGAGGAAAAAATATTAATATGGTTATCATTCGTATTGAATATTTTCGAAAAGTTATAAAATCGATAGACAGGACGATCTCTGGGGTTGTTAAGTTCATTTGAACATTGCTCTGATTCTAGATCTTCTCAGTGGTGAATCAAGCTTAATTTAATGCGGGAGAGAGGGGACAGGGAGAAAAATTTTATAATAATAAAATCCAAGACAAGGCTGCCTATCCATAATGATGATTTTTCTCGATATTTTCAATCCTTTGATACTTTTGATATTTTACGAAAATCATTAATAAAATTTTCATGGAAATGTAATTAATATTTACAGGTAATAATTATCAAATTTGATAATGAAGTATCGGTAATTCTGATGAAACTTTACAAATTTTTACAATTCTAATATTTATCGAAAGTCCTTATTAATAAAATTTTTATAGAAATCAAAAGTACATAATTCTGAAAAAAAAAACCTAGAATATTTGCATAAAAATTGAAATTTCAAAGGAAATACGTAAGTAAATCTGATGAAAAGTTAAATATCTTTGATCGTTATTTCTATGAAAATTAATGGATTCTCCAAAGTCCAACAAACGATTGAAAATGAGTATGCAACGAGTAGAATCAAATCATCTGAATCCACGTGTAAATAGCCTTATCGCCTGGAAACGTGGAGAAGTAGTTTCTGTTACGAATGAACCAATTTCTCTTTGATTACAAAAATTTTTATAAGTTTTATAAAGTCTGACAAAATGTGTAAAAGTCGAAAATGTCAGCGTTAAAGACAGACACGTCAAGTTTCATAAAGTTAGGAATCAGACCAAAATTGTGATTTTATTTGAAAATGTTTTTTGCCAGAATTGTCATTTTTTGTTCAAGTCATCAATTTATCGTCAAAATTGTCATTTAAATGTAAAGATGGTCATTTCAGGGTAAAAACTGTTACTTTTTTGGTCAAAATCGTTACTTTTTGTAAAAAATACCGATTTTGGTCAAAACTGTCATTTTTGGTTAAAATTCGTCATTTTTGGTCGAAATCATAATTTTTTGCCCAACTTGTGAATATTTTAGTCAAAATTGTCATTTTAAGGTGAAAATCATCTTATTGGTTATTTCAGGCTTTTTTAAACATTTCATAAGGAAAATATGATGGTTGCATATTCAAAATTACTATCATTTAAAAGTAAAGATGGTCATTTCAGGATAAAAACTGTTACTTTTGGTCAAAACTGTCATTTTAGGCTAAAATTCTCAGATTTTAGTCAAAATTGTCATTTTTTGTCAAAATCATCGTTTTTTTGTCATTTTTCATTTTCTAATCCAAACTTCCATTTTTAGTCCAAATCGTCATTTTTTTGTAAAAATTGTCATTCTAAAGTAAAAACTGTCATTGTAGGTCAAAATCAACATTTTTTGTCAATATTACAATTTCTTGTCAAAGTTGTCATTTTTGGGTCAAAATTGCGATTTCAAAGTAGAAATTGTCATCTCAAGGTAAAAAGTGTAATTTTTGGTCAAAATCTCCGTTTTTTATAAACTGTTTTTTTTTTGGTCCAAATTGTGAATTTTTGGTCCAAATCGTCATTTTTTGTAAAAATTGTCATTTTTAGTCAAAATCATCATTTTTTGTCAATATTGTAATTTTTTGGTCCAAACTGTAATTTTTTGTCAAAATTGTCATTTTTTGGTCAAAATTGCGATTTCAAAGTAGAAATTGTCATCTCAAGGTAAAAAGTGTAATTTTTGGTCAAAATCTCCGTTTTTTATAAATTGTTTTTTTTTTTTGTCTAAATTGTGAATTTTTGGTCCAAACCGTCATTTTTTGTGAAAATTGTCATTTGAAGGTAAAAACTTGTCGTTTCAAGGTTAAAATTGTCATTTTTGGTCTAAATCATCATTTTTTGTCAATATTGTCAATGTTTGGTCCAAACTGCCATTTTTTGTCCAAATTGTAATTCTTTGAGTCAAAATTGTCATTTTGGTTAAAATCGTTGTTTTTGGTCAATTGTCATTTTTTTTGTCCAAATTGTAAATATTTTAGTCAAAATTGTCATTTCGAGGTAAAAATCGTATTTTTGGTCATTATACGCTTTGAAAATGTCAGTGCGGACAGACAGACACATTACGAATTTTCTGGCAAAAAGTCTTAAAGTCACCTTCTGAAAGATATTAGCGTTGAATATTCAAAATTTTTATGTTTCATAAAGTCTGACAAAATGTCAAAAAGTCACGGAAAATGTCAGCGAGACAGACAGACGGACAGACACGTCGTGGATTTTATATAATGGAATGGATGGATAAAGATGATATGGGTAATTCCACGAAAAATCTGACGAAATTCCGTCACGAAATTCTCTGACGATGACTTTTAGACATTTTGTCAGAACTTGAAAAAATGTTTAGATTTTCATTAACTTTTTGGAGTAGGAAAATTTCAGAGACAAACTAGAAATCAGGTCAAATTTCCGATATTTGCCCAGGCAGACTTCTTGGATTTGGAAAATTTCAGATGTTAGGTTGATTTTTAGACATTTTATCAGACTTTTTTGGATTTGAAAATTTTCAATTTTATGGACTTAGAAATTTTGAAAGTTCAAATCATACATTTTGTCAGACAGATTTTTATCTAAGGTTAACTTTTAGACATTTTGTCAGAATTTTTTGCATTTGGAAAAAATTTTCAGATTTCTACTGGCTTTTTCTACTTGGAATTGGATTTCGAAAATTTTTCAAAAAAATTCCATTACGAAATTCACTTGCGAAAATCCGTTGCAATGACTTTTAGATATTTTGTCTGACTTTTTTTGATTTGGAAAATTTTTCACAATTCAAATCTTTTTGAACTTGGATTAATTTCTTCATTTTATTTTTTATTTTATAAAAATATGTTCAATTCTAAGTCATTTGAGGCCTTGAAAGATCAGAATTGCAAACTCAAAATTATTTAGGGGGAGGGGGTTGAAATTTTTGCACTATATCTCTTTCTGTTTCAAGGGTGAATAGTTGCAGAGTGCAATTTTTTGCAATTTACAGCAAATCTCACACAGGTAAATGAAAGTAGGTAATTTTGATTTCATCCTATTTTCTGTGGGAAATTTAAATTTTCGCAAGTGAACCCGAACTTTTGCATTAACTTGATTTTAGTCTACATAATGCAATGAAAATTTTGATTCATCATTGTGGGGGGGGGGGAGGAGGAGAAAGAGATCTTGATACCTCCCTGGTAACTGAAATATTGTAAACAATTATGAAAATTCAGCTTTTGAATGCCTTTTTTTGCAAAAATTTTCGTCTTTGCTTCGCTCAAGCTCAATAAATTCATTTTTTTGACAAAGAAGTTGATGGATATATAACTTTTTTTAAATTTTACATGAAATTACTTTTTCCGTCCCCCCATCCACCCCCTCATCGAATGACTCTATGCTACTGACAAATTCGCTCCTCAATTTCTTCATCAGCCACCCTCATGCTTAAATATTGGTACCTATTCATCATCTCCCAAGCTCATTTTATGAATTTTTTTCATGAGGCATACTCTATTTTTCATCCCTGAAATCTCATTATTGGTTAATTTTTATAAATGGGTTGTTTTAACGAAGAACCACTATTATATTCGGAATCAGCACTTTGAGAAACCAAGTAATCGATATACATGACGATTTGTTATCATTTTTTTGAAACTACCCTCTCCTTCCCCCTCCTAATCATTCGTATGAAAAAAAACATGCTTTAATTATATAATTTACCCGCCAAAATAATTTTTCTGAGGTGAGTGAAAGGGCAAATGTGCATTTCGAATAGTTTATATGGAGAGAATATGCGGTTTCAAGGGGATGCGAGGGGGGAGGGGGTGAATTCAAAAATTGATAAAAAATCATATTATATATCGATTTCAGGATTCTTGGGGATGCTGATTACGAATCTGATAATATTTTTGAGCTAAAATCAATATTAAAGTAAACGGATCGGGTTTGAAAACCATTAGTGCATTATTTTGGAAAATCATCGACGATTTCAAGAACATTTCTTCAAATTAATACTTTGGAAAGTAATTTTCTCATATCTATTTACCTATTGCCTTTTCGAAAAATACCTCATGACTGGCTTTATTTTGCCTAACGAGTGTTAAATTTGAAGCGACAAACCTTATTCAAGTGATTAACATGAAATCAGACAATTTGATAAACCTCATACCAAAGAATCTTGGCGATAATCGAACTATTACAACACGATTATTCTCACCATCCTTGAAAATTTTTTCTGCATTTTAACATACTCGCTTCGCGAAGATCTAGGTTTCTTTTTAAACATATTTGTGGTCATGAACAAAACTTCTCTCTTTGCATTCTCGATTAATACGGTTTGTAAATTTTTACACATGTAAGTACATGGCGATAAACCAAATGGTAATAGGCGTATTACAATAACACGTGTCATCATCATCATCGTACGATGAGCCGTAAGTACCAGAGCAAGCGTTTAATCCGTTCTAATAAACATGTTCGTATGGTAAATTGAACCATTAAACAAAATAACAGGACACATTTGAAGTAGTTGTTGAAACCACCTACTACGAGTAAAATAATCTAGGTTAATTATATTATCCGTGCGAATGCTCAAGAGCTGGTGCTATTTATATTCATTGTAGGCAGTAAAAACCCTCCGTAGGAAATACTAAAAATTCGGGGTGTTTTTCCACCAATTTTCGACGACTAAAAATAATTTTCGAAATTAGCATTCTCAAATTTACTCGAACCGTTTACAAATTTACAAAAACAAATATATTTTCCGTTAGGATGCATTTCTATAGGTAAATGAGAAAAACAATGATGCGAATTTGTCTGCCATTGTGACACCCATAGTCTGAGGTAAAAAATTACCAATTCTACGCTTGTAAACTAACCGAAGGTCTCCGTAAATAAATTTCACGCCTGATGTACGTGTAAAATAATAAACCGATACGCGGAACCATTTTGTATAACAATGTCTTATAGCAACTTACACTTACGAAGGTAAACAACCACCAAACTCCCAATGAAATTTCCAATAAGATCATTTCGTATTAGAAGAAAGACTCTTCTTCAAAACACTCGAATGTAATTGAATATTTGCCTTGTCATTGAACCTTTAATGATAGAAAAAATTGCGCAGAGAGGAAAAAAAACATTATGGATCCATCGAGCATCGAGTCTTTATGACAAACGCATGACATCCATTTTTAAACTCATACCACACGTGACCTTCGGATAAACAACCAAATATAAGAAATCTTTTATATACAGATGCACTATCTTTGGACGTGTCTAACCTCTTTCTGCGTACAAAGTGCATACTTTTGGCAAGTTCAAATCTATCCCAGCTCGGGACCCTTTTTTTTTTCCAGATTAGAAATTCGTCGAACGTAGACTCTTTATGAGTACTTCGTGGTACTTTTGCAAATTCTACCCATACGAATATTTCCGCGTACATCGAGTGTATTTTTAAACTTATCGCCGCGAGTCGTGTCAAATATTTACGTGCTAATGTCGAACTTGATTTTTTCTTTGAACTGAAACAATTATGCCAATTATTTTTACCCAGTCACCCCCTCCCCATTCGGCAGGATCTTGACTTGTGAAGTTTCGGAATAATGTTGGTGTATTAAATATTAGTTTCTTTTGATCTTTTTTTCAGGGGAGTAATTAATTACAAGAGAATAGCAAAATTATTCAAAAAAGTAGTAAAGAGTATGAAAATTAAAGTACATAGATAAGTACCTAACAGCTGCAACCTTTTTCGGCGGTTTAAAAATTACAGTAGTGTTGCATAAAATAATATTTTTTCCTATTAAAATTTCTCGTTTGCTTTTTTTGTAGCTCGATTAATATCATTTTTGCTCTTTCGACCTCGACCGTCGAATAAATTATACCCCATGATGAAGGTAATTCAAGAATCGTGTAATTTTATATTTTTTCCGAAATTTTACTAAAAATTAAGCGAATAAAAAAATATGGAGATGAATTTTTAATGAAAGAATGGAAAGTAACGTGATGAAAAATTCAGCAATAAAATTTGACAAAAAACTTGAAAATTGTTTCAGACTTTGTAAAATGACTAAAATTGCATCAAATTGTTGAAAAAATGTTGTAAAAAACGTTCAAATTATCATAAAATTAGAAATTGTTTAAAACATCACAAATATGGCGGAAATTTATTGAAAATTTGATTCGAGTCTGAACATCTTTCTAGACCATGACTTTGAAATTAGATACCACTTATTGCCTTCTATCAAGGGGTTGAAAAAACTTGCAGATCGCTAAAAATCGAGATTTTTGGGTAACAAAAAAATTAAATAACTTCTGCTTGGTACCAAAATTGAACCTAAAAGGTCCTTTATTTATGCAAAAAAATTATTTCGATTAAAAAATTGAAAATTTTTAATTGCTGAGTTGCCAACTTTCATTTTGTAAAAAATTAAAATTTCCTAGTTGTTCAATGTTCATGGTAAAAATACATTTTTTACCAAAATCGACATTTGGCAACACTGCAACAAAATTTTTTTACTTTTTCTTATTTCGATTTAAAAAATCTAATTTTTTTTGCAGTGTTGTCAATTTAGGATTTTCGTAAGCAATTATTTTATTTTTAGACCATGAAAAATTAGGAAATTTTGAATGTTATTTTAACAAAATTTTATTAAAATTGGACAAATATAATTTTCATGGCTTTAAACAACTTTCGAAATATTTTCAAAATCCTGCAATTTTTTACACAATTTCAATTTTTTTCAGCTATTATACGTTTTTTTTTTACTAAACAAAAATTCAAAAAAATTTCTTGAAATATCAAGCAATTTCATGACACTTGAAATGAAATTTCATAATAGTTAATGACATTTTCATACATTTTTCTGATATTTTACAGGGTTTTAGTAAAACTTCATTAATTTTCACTTCTTTTTTTACAATTTTCAAATCAATTTGACCATTTTGGAGAATTTTTCGTGAACTTTTACGTATTTTTTATGACTTTTAAAGTTGACTGATTTTTTTTTACGATTTAAAACAATTTTAAAGATATTTCACATAGTTTTCTTCAAATTTCAGAATTTTAAATTTTTTCAACCTTTTCGACGAAAATTTCTTCAACTGAGATATTCGATGTGTCATCGTAGAAGTGGTCAAAAAATCACGAAATAATGATAAAAACTAAAAAGGGTAAAAATTGATGCGATCGTAATAAAAATAATTAAAATTATAAGAAAAATTATGAAGTGTCAAAAATTCATTAAAATTGTCGGAATTATTGTTAAAATAATCAAGATTTCCACAAAAACCATTCGAAATATCGTAAAAACGGCCAATGGATCATGGAGAAAATTGAAAATTCTGTTACATTTCCTTAAATTTTTATAAAAATGAAGGAAAACTTCGTTAAAAAGATGTAAAAAATGAAAAGGATTGAAAATGTTGAAAGAATTGTGACAATATTCCTCAAAATCGTTGAAAAATATTATAAAATTCGTTGAAATTCTAACGTTGCAATTTTCACAGATTTTCAAAATAAATTTAATTTTTCGATTATTTTTTCCATGTTTCAAATGATTTTTATAAAAAATTTAATAATTTTTACAAGATTTTCAACCGCTTTCATTATTTTTGATAAATTCTGTGATATTTTGACATGGATATGTCTAATGGCTGGGGTCAATCCTAAAAAAGTGTCCATTTTTT
>FIZU01011552.1:0-17659 GCA_900064475.1 Pseudococcus longispinus | reverse complement strand
ATACGGGGCATAAATATACTAATATTTGTGCAAATTGTTTCGTTTCATTTCCAAAAAATCTATCAATTTTTTTTGTAAAATGGCGCCACTAAAATTAAATATAGAAAATATATTCAATCTGTGAGAACTCTATGCATTTGCTACTTAAATAATCACAATTTCAACATATTTTGTAAAGAAAAGAAAATACAGCAAATTTCTAAATTTTAAAAAATTTTCCAACGCCCCCCCCCCTTAAGCATATTTACGACTTCATCTCATCCCAGGTGGTTATACTCTCGCAAAATGTCTTCTCGTTAAATTCTTGATGTCTGGGCTCTTGACAGTTTTTAACTGTTTTTTTCAAACTCGATATGTAGGTGAAGGTGTTTGGGAGAAGTATTTTTGACCATTCGAATGACTTTGAAAGTGGTTTTGAAAGATTCAAATTTTTCCATAGGTCGCTATTTTGATGAAGACGAACCGAAAAAATAACTGTGTATTATGACTGGAGTGGTTTTCACTTCCTAGATTGAGAGGGAGGAGGATTGAGCTAGTACTAGCCCTTCAAAACTATTTTCTCGCTCGTTCAACTTTTTTTTTTCAAATATTATTTTAATGTTTTGTATACAGGGTTGCTCATTTATAAGGTACATGGTTTCGAAAATGAGAAAAAAAAACACTGATTGCCAAAAATCTCGAAAACTAACCTTCCTAGAAAAAACTAATAGCTCTTAAGAGAAAGATAATTTCAAGCTCTTTAATTTTCATCCTTTGCATTTTTTTCATAGCACGCTTAGTTTGGACAGAAAACCCATATTTTGTAAGAAAAAAAATATTTTCAAAACCATCAATTTTGTAAATTTCACAAAAACGTAGATTTTCTGGTCAAACTAAGGGTGCTAGGAAAAAAATGCAGGAGATGAAAATTGTAGAGTTTGAAATTTTCTTTCTCCTATCTGCTACTAGGTTTTTCTAGGATGCTTGATTTTCAATATTTTTGCGGTCAAAAGTTGTTTCATTTTTGAAATTATCGGATTTTTTGGGCAAAGGGAAGATGTTACGAAAAAAATGCAAGGGATGAAAATTGAAGAACTTGAAATTCGCTTTCTCTCATGAGCTGTTAGTTTTTTCTGTGAGATATGGTTTTCGAGATTTTTCCAGTAAAATGGTTTTTTCCCTTTTTCAAAACCATCGGCCTTATAAATAAGCCACCCTGTATGTGATGAAATAGCGCAAATGAGTCGATGCGTGAGTATATTACGAAAAATTTTCGAACTTTCTGGGTTGGGCCAAGAAAAAAAAGGAGTTGAGTTACTGCACCCCCCCCCCCCAACGCGGCTTCTCCACGTTGTAATGATGAATCACGAATATGTTCTGAAATCGTATTTTACTACTTGCTAGTACCTAACTTCTTCGGGTCACTGAATAAATCAGTATACTCAGTCTATTGATGCTATAGCCTTTGAAGTGGTAAAAAATCATTTACTCGCTTGAATTTGGAGGAAAAAATGGAGAGAAAAGGATAGAGGAGGATACGAGAGTTTTGTTTAGGTAATGAGAAAAGCATTTCCAGAGCTAGTTGCATTCCTTTTGTAAGTTCTTGATTTACACGTTCGTTGAAGGAATCTATAGACCATTTGTCCTTGCTTCTCTTTGGCTTCAGTCCTAAATTCTTAATGCACCATGCTTTCTCGACTCTCATGTTTGTATGTTTGATGCGTGTGTGTATTTTTTTCGTTTTTAGACTGTTTTTGAACTAACTTTGAAGTGGAGGGGAGGTGGATTGAGGCCACTCGAGTAAAAACAAAAGGAGGCTGCGAAAAATCCAAGTTATTTTTCAAAAAAATCATCATTAGGAAAACTAGAAAAGACAGAATGATAAGTGAAATGCCAAAAATTTCAAGCATTTGGAAAATTTTTCTTTGCAATGAAAACTCTAGGTGGAGTTCTGAAGCTGAAATTCTTATCGCAATTTCTCAACGTTATTTGACGACTTTTTCAAAAGAAAAAAAAGAGTGAAAATCTTGGTCCACCTTCACTCTTACCTTCCATTTATTTTATTTTTTTTGAAACTAATTCCAGTTCGTTGAAAATGGTCTACAGTCGTTCGCAACTCTTCACGGGAAGTAATTGGAGGAATTGGGTCGGTCTTTAGGACGTCGGTAATTAAAAATGGCATTGTGAGAAAAAAAATAGCGTATCCGGTAATTTTTCGATTTTTGGCAAATCATCAAACATTCGCAGAGAATTGGTGAGAATTGATCTGTCGTGTCGAACGGCCGACCTTTCCCTCTTCTTCACTGGCCATCCAAGTTTTTCTATTGAAAGTGCATCGGAGGTCAGATCTTGAAGCAGATGTAGTGTCAACTTTTCGATTTTTGAATTTTGAAGGCAAATGTTTTCAATTTAGCTGAACGAGGGTGTAAAATTGATTGTAGAATTTCTTCTTTCATTGAAATTTTGTATTCGTTAATATCAACCATTCAATCTTCTCGAGTTCTTGAGAATTTTTTTTTGAAAGTTAGCTCGCATGTGTACTGGGAATGAATTTTGAAGTTTTTAAGGAGGAAAAAAAGCAAGCAAACTTTTCAGAATTTTTCTCGTTGAAAATTTACGTAAGTTATGATAATTGTTGTGGACGAAGTTGCCGTTGAAAGGTCAAGGAATATAAGGTCAAAGTACGGAAACCACCGAAACTGTTGAAAATATTGCGTAATTTTTGTTTTCTATTTTTTTCTTCTATTGATAAGGTCGTTCAAACGAGTGTACTGTTTTTTCAAATTTATCGATCTGTTTGATGACGAAATCGTCGATTAAAATTTCCCATTGGCTCTATTTTTATATCCCCTTCCCCTCTTCCTGAAGATTCCTTTACCACTAATACAACCTTTAAGTAATATTCGTAAATACCGTCCAAAAATAGGTCGATAATTTAAAATTCTCGTAAAAATAAATTAATCGAGCTCTAATATTAAATTTGAATTTGTTGTAGGCTACCTACCTTTTGTTTATTCATTTGCTTGTGTGCTTTCATGTTCCTTACACTTCTTAGAGAGAAAAAAATCTTCAATTTTTTTGTAAATCGTAATTTTTTTGGTCGAAATTTTCATTTTAAGATAAAAAGTGTCATTTTTGGTCAAAATTGTAATTTATAGATAAAAGTCGTCATTTTAGTCAAAATTCATTTTTGGTCAAAATTGTAATTTATAGATAAAAGTCGTCATTTTAGTCAAAATCGTAATGTTTTGTCAAAATTATCGTTTTTTGTCAGAACTGGAGATTTTATACCTAAATTGTCATTTTTGGTCAAAATTGTAATTTATAGATAAAAGTCGTCATTTTAGTCAAAATTATCGTTTTTTGTCAGAACTGGAGATTTTATACCTAAATTGTCATTTTTGGTCAAAAATGTTGGTTGGTGTCAAAATCGTCAGTTTTCGGTCAAAAGTGTTATTTTTTGGTCAAAATAGTCGTGATTGGTCAGAACTGGACATTCTATATCGAAATTGTCATTTTTGGTCAAGAATGTTGGTTGATGTCAAAATCGTCATTTTTCGGTCAAAAGTGACATTTTTTAGTCAAAATGATCGTGATTGGTCAGAACTGGACATTTTATATCAAAATTTGTTATTTTTGATCAAAAATGTTGGTTTTTGTCAAAATCGTCATTTTCGGTCAAAATTGTTATTTCAGCGTAAAAATTCTGATTTTGGTCCAAATCGTCATTTTTTTTGTCAAAATCATCGTTTTTGGTCAGAACTGACATTTTATACCAAAATTGTCATTTTTGGTGAAAAATATGTTGATTTTTGTCAAAATTGTCATTTGTGGTCAAAATCCGCATTTTTTTGTCAAAACTATCATTTAAAAGTGAAGATTGTCATTTTTGGTCAACATCGTTATTTTTTGTAATAATTTTCACTTTTTTGTTCAAACCTATCATTTTTTGATCAAAATTGTTGTTTTTCATCAATTGGCATTTTTTGTCCAAATTGTTAAACTCTGGCTTATTTTGTTCTTAGAAGGGGAGCACGATTGATTTTTTGGAGAAAATTTTGTAATTTTGAGTAGGAAATCATTCATTATGATTATGATTTATGATGAAGCGTGATTGATTTTTTCTCAGTATTTTTTGTATTTTTCAATATTTACTGAAATAACCTAGTAAATTGAACTGTGGTGAGACTAGTGAGAGGGGAAGAACGAGTGATTCCTAAATATTGCATCGAGGGATGATCTTTCAAATTTAATAAATATGTACGCAGTTAAAATTTTACATCGGTGATGGTGCATTTATTTATTTTTAAATTACGTGAATCAAAAAACGTTGTAAAATCATAAAAATTGCGTTATAAAAATATTAATATTTTTACCATTTTTTTCCCCACAGATGTCTGGAGCGCCGGTTGTGTTTTAGCGGAATTACTACTAGGTCAGCCAATATTTCCAGGAGACTCCGGCGTCGACCAATTAGTCGAAATTATTAAAGTTCTTGTAACACCAACAAGGGAGCAGATACGTGAAATGAATCCCAACTACACGGAGTTCAAATTTCCTCAGATCAAATCGCATCCATGGCAAAAGGTACATGAATATGCTACATACATACTTTTAAATACATTCCACGAAAAATCATATTATATCGTCGCGTATTTGTATATCCGAATAAGCGTGTTTGTGACGTCTTCTGTATATTAATTTCGAACGTACAATGTACAGTTGTACTGGTAGTAGTATAATCTCCGATGATAGTTTATTCATTGGTTCGTAGCATTAGCCGGCTACATTCGAATGATACCCATTCACAAACATGTAACACATTCATTTGTGAAAAGTTCGCTAAAGTAGTTGATTAGGATGATATTTTTTTCGTTTTTTTGTTGAAAAATATCTGTGGCGTATTAAGGCATTCATATCTGGTGATATCCTTTCAGTTCATGCTTGAACAAAAATCCTGCGTTACTAAATCATCTACTCATCATCAAAAAATTAGAGTAAGTCGACGTTGTGTAGCGTGTGGCTGTACAGTAGGTAATTTATCGTTTGTGTGTCTGTGTTACCGTCGAGTTTTATTATTTTTCTAACATCATTTTGCTGTTACGTAACAAATTGTCCTTGTTTGTGTGGTGTTTTTTTTTTACACGTCGTATTAACAACGCAACGCAACATGTACTGCGAAGGATATTTCCAGAGTTGACCTTTTTTTTATCCATAAATCGCGGGAGAAGGGAGAATTTATGATTAATTGTAAGATAGAGTAAATTAATACGTAAGCTTTTTTTTTTTATCGAAATTGTCCTACGAATTGTTGGTTTCTTATCGATATTTTTTTCTCATTTCAGGTGTTTCGAGCTCGCACACCTTCGGAAGCTATTGATTTAGTTTCGCGTTTATTAGAATACACTCCGTCGTCTCGTATATCTCCTCTCGAAGCATGTGCGCAACCTTTCTTTAATGAATTAAGAGATCCAAATACGCGATTACCTAATGGTCGTAGTTTGCCGCCTTTGTTTAATTTCACCGAGCACGGTAATGATTACGATTCTACATTTGTACGGTTTATACGTTGCTGAACGATGATACGCAACCTGAATACGTGGTCCTTGAAGTCAAGGAATGAGATAAGAGGAACGTGTAGGAGAAAAGTGAAATTTTTTCAGAGATTTTGCAGTTTTTGATTTGACTACGTTTCATACAGATCGAAAAAACTGAAAGGGCAATGAAAAAATCCATTCTAATTTAGAATTATGATTGGCTGTATACTTTGGAAATTCTATTTCAACAGGACAAGTCATGAGATGTTTGAAATGGGAATTTGGTATTTAAAAAATTACCACGAAAAATAATGAAAAAATGTATTAGGCTGATATTACTTTGCAGAATGTATTTTATGGCTGTGTTATAGTCATTAGGGTGGGTCGTCTTTTGCCTCTTTTTTTTTTTTTTTGAAAAGTTGGAGGAGGATTTGAAAAAAAGTTGCAGGGTAATGTGAAAAAACCGAGAAAAAAATCAAAATTTTAAAATTTTCTAGAGTTCAAAAAAATTGATATTTTTTTTTGATTTTTTGTGGGTCAGTGGTATTGTTGCCATAAAAGAGTAAAAAAAAGTTTTCCGGACTTTTTTAAGGGTGTTGAAATGATTTTTGTACATGGCCAAAATGGTTTTTTATTGAAGGATATATCAAAATTGAATAAACAGGGTGTCTAACACGTCGTGGAAGTGATGAAAGTCATAGATTATCCAGAAAAATTACTAGGTCATAAAAAAGTCATGGATTTTACTTTTGAAATCGTGGATTTTTGACTTTTTACTGGACAAAATTCAGATTGACTTATAATAATTTGAATTTTTTTTCGTGTTTTTTTTTTTTGTAAAATTACAAACATTTTTTAGAAAAAAAAACATTCGATATGTTGAAAAATTTATAAAAAAGTCAAGGATTACCAAAAAAAAAAAAAAAACACAGTTGAAAATACACCTTGTTGAAAAAACAATAAGTACATACGATTTGATCAATATTAATTAGTGGTTTAATTTTCTTTTCACTCCAGATATCCATAGGATGAACCTCGACGCCATTTTCGTTTTTCTTTTTTTTTTTTTTTTGAGTTCTCAAATTGTTGTGAAATTACATCAAATTACACGATATCCTCATGTAATGAAGGAAATTTGAGAACCCCTAAAAAAGGAATATGGTGTCTGGGGTTATCCTAAGTGCATCAGGAATGAATTTTCTGTCCTGATTTTGGGTCTCAAAATTCTAAAAAAAGTAGCAACCGTTTTTTTTATTCGTTTATTTCAAATTTGGAATCTGAAAAATGACTACCTTTTGTCAGATTAATATAGTAATTTAAATGTTGGGATTAGAAAAAATATTATTCGATATTATTTTCCTATTTTGTCGTGTCCTTATAATTCTCAAGTTTTGAATTTTAAACCTCATATTTATTACAAACTTGAGATCCAAAAAATACCTCAAAATGTTGAATTGGTCGAACATCAAAAGAATTTGGTAAAAAAAAAGAGTTCTTCGTACAAGTTCATGAAAATGTAGTTATTGCATTTTTAGTGCTTAGTATGATTTTCGTATTGAAATTTAAAAAATCTAAAATTCTTCTGATTTAACAAGTGTCTCAGAATGTGCAATTATCATCAGAAAAATTTGGGTTAAACTGAGTACCACTAAAAAAAGTTGGATGAACACGTTGCCTATTTTTGAAGTTGAAGGGGTCGGTACATTACTGAAATAATTCGGATCAAAACATATTTTCAATCTTGGAAATGGATGGTACCTCGAAAACTAAATGAATTTCAAATCGATCATTTTTTGCCTATCTTTAAAATTGAAGGAGCTACAAACGTAAGTTAAAACGAAAAAAGTCGTTGAAAAACTGTAATCGTATAAATGAATTGTACTTCGAAAACTGGAAAAATCATTTCATTGCGATTTTTTGCCTAACCTCAAAATTGAAGAGGCTACGAAAGCACGTTGAAACAAAAACGATCAAAAAATAATATGTAATTGAGAAAATGAGCAGTACTAAGGAAACTGAACCGATTTTATGATGATGATTTTTTGCCTAATATTGAAACTGAAGGAGCTGACAAAGATTAAATTTTTGAAGTTTATTCGCCTTGAATGTTAATTGAATATCCCCTTCGATTTTGATGTTAGGCAAAAATCATTGTAACAGAATTTATTCGGTGTTCACAGTGCTGCTCATTTCTACAATAATGATTTTTTTTTGCAGAATTGGTCTGTTTCAATACATGTTTATTGTTCTTAGATCTTTCAATTTTGAATTTAAATTTTAAAAAATTCATCAGAAAGGATTTTTTTGGGGTTTTTAAAGTACTAGCCATTCTCATAACTAAAAATATTTTTCCATTTCCATTTTTTTTAAATGTATTTTTTGTTTCTTCAATTTTGAAAGATGTACAACTTGTTCATTCAACTTCTTTTTAGAGGTTCTCGATCATATCCACTTTTCGTAAGTGGACATTTTTTCATTTGATTGAATTTTGGTGATTTTTTAAATTCAATTTTGACTCGAGTCTGCGTATAAATAAACTTGAAATTTTTGAATTTTTACGATACAAAGATAGAAAGATAGTAAAGGTTTTCTGCAGGAAAAAAAATATAAACTTGGTAATTTTTCGAAGTAATGAGTGTGTATTTGGCAAATTATGTTATGAACGTGCAAATCGATCAGGTTGCGTATCATTGGTTCGTTTGATATCGTCAAACGTCAATATCATGTTTGGCGATTCTAACCAAAACACTCATTCGATAAACTATACTAACTTTGGCATGTATTTTGTACAGAACTAAACATCCAGCCGTCTTTGAATAGTTCTCTGTTACCCCGCCATTTGACAGAATCTGGAAACGTTGCAGGAAGCTCTGTTGAAACGAACGCCGAACGACCGCAACAGGAAAATAACGCCGTTATGGCTCATAGCAGTTCAATTAACGCTTCTTCCTCACAACATTCGTCCGATATGGCGTAAAAACAAAAGATGGTAAATTTTCTCATCATCTTATCATACCTGTAGCCATTTTGTATACTTTAGTGTTAGACTCGCCGCACCATTGTTGTCTTTTCGATTGTTCGCAAGGCAGTTACATAATAATTGGAAATTTCGACGATGGCGTTATGTGTAGGTAGCTGAGGTACGTAATCGATTAATTGATCGGTTTTGGTTTTTGGAGACATGGATTAAGTGTAGTTTCGGGAGCCCCCGAAACGAACGAGAGGGATTAATCGAGTCGAGTTATCGTATTTCGTGTGTTAGTTCAAAGCGAAATGAAACCTCTCGTAGGTGTTTTGGTAATTTACTTCTTCGTCGGTCTGTACCGGTGTAATATTCGATGTAGTCTTATTGTTGATCCGGTATTCTTAAAGGCGAATTCGAGGTGGATTCGAACGTAAACGAAATTCGAATACGAATCCCAAAGGTTACGGTTTTATTTGCATTTCAATCCGCGTGGTTTAAACGATTCTGACGTTTGTGAGGTGGAAATTGTACCTTTCTTGGTGTCCAGATGTTCAGAATCGTGAGCGTGGGTTTGGCTCGATGTTTCGTATTTCATTTTTTTCGGATTTGGTGATTTTTTTTTAAGATGGAATATACAGGGTGTTCAGATGGTAGTGCTGAGCCTTCAAACCAGTGATGCTGCTACTCAAACTACGCCAGTGTGTGGTTGTTGGCCGATCCAAGATTTGAAGGGGTTAATTTATGCAATGAAAATGGTATTCTCTTCAGAAGCTCGTAACTTCTCTGATAATGCAGATAGAAAAAATTTGTTTAGAACTTTTTTGTAGAACTTTTTGAGCTTTACAAAATGAGTTATATTCGTGTTTTGCCTTACTCTGAAATTGAAGGAGCTACGATGAATTGAAAATCTGTAGGCTTGATAAATGCTTGAATTTATTAGGTAGACAAAATGTGTAAAAGACCTTTTTGGTAGAACTTTTCATAATCTACGAATTGAATTATGTGAGTATTTTGTCTAACTTCAAAATTGAAGGAGTTACGATGATGTAAAAATTTGCAGGCTTTCTAACTCCTTCAATTTGCGAATTTGACAAAATTTGTAAGAGACCTTTTTGATAGAATTTTTTATATTCTACAAATAGAATTATATACATTTTTGGCCTAACTTCAAAATTGAAGGGGCTATAATCATTTGTAAAGTAAAAAGTGGCATAATTGTTTTAAATTTGACGTGAACAGAATCTGAATACTTATAATTCATCTTACAATAATTTAAAAAAAAATTGTATCTCCTTCGATATTAAAAGTAAGCCAAAATCAAGATGATTTTTTTCTGTTGCATTTTACGTTTTGCAAAAAAAAAAAAAAAAAAAAAAACTTTGATATCGATTGTTTTGCAACTTGGTGAAATCAAGGCCTCGTCTTTGGAAAATGAAATAAAAATTGCATAAAATCGAACTCGTGGTTTTCGTATTACCCAAAATAGCCCTTTTGGGTCACTGGGTATTATGAGAAGTTGGTATTACACGCAGAATTTCCCAACGAAGAACGAAAAATACCCTTCGAGCCTACTTGTCTCGGTGAAAGCAAAACAATGTTAAACAAGTTAGTCGAGATATTGACGAATGCTTTTACTTGGTGCTAATCTGCTTGTTAAAGTCGTAGGAGCTGCGATGCTTGCGAATTTTAAAGCAAAGTTGGCCAAGATACGTATTACGTAGATATGTAATTGATTACGAGTAGATTTCTGTCTGGGAAGGTGTTTTTTTTTTCTTATTTTGGTTCTTTTATTATCATTTAAAATACTCGTACGATGGTTGAAAATTCGTTTTAAAAATACGAAAGTGTACTTAGGTCGTTCACATTGTTGTGGTGCATAGATTAACCTTGAATATGGCTGCGTTAAACGTTGCATGCGATAAAAAACTTTACTATATGTATTTTCAGTTCGCTCGAAGTGACGTAAGGGTTATAATATTGTATGTAGACTGGCTATATCGCGGTGGCGTATCAGTAAAGATTGCCAATGTGGTTTTGTGTGACTGTGAATGAAGAGAAGACCGAAGGCGAATATGAAGATTTATCATCAGCTCGTGAAGTGAATTATTTCTTTGGCCGAGTAGCCTAAATATTTGCCGGTGAATGATATTTTTGAGCGAGTGCCGAAATATGCGAATTTTTTTATGGGCTTGTTAACAACACGATGATGGTGCGGTAATTTTTACGAAATACGAGTTGATGGGCAATTATATGTGTAATGGGTCGTAATTGATCGTCGATGATGTATAGAAAAGTTGGCGATAATGGAGGAATTAATTCGTGGAAGTGTTTGAATGGAGTGTTTGGTTGAAAAATTGAAATTCATTCTTTCTTCTTTTCCCCTTAATATATTTAGCCAATTCCAAGGTACTTGATTTTCAGAAGTTTTTGATACGAGCTTCGTTTGAAAAGTTTTTCGTGGATTTACTAAATTTTATTTTCAAAAGGTCGAATTACTATGAATTCTGTCGATGATCTGTTGAATTATGATGAAGTTCAAATATTTGAATGATCGATGTATTGATTGTCAATCGATCAATTTCTTGACGATGGATTCGATTTTCAATTGCATTTATTCATTTGACGATTGATTTGTTTTTTTGTTTTAATCGATCAATTTGAGGGTAACTTTTGAAATATTCGCATCCTTTCTAATTTGATTTCTTTCTGAATCGATTAATTTTTGATGGAATCGAATGATTGATGAGCTTTCTTCGATTTGATTTTCAGTCGATTTATATTTCTATGATTCTCTATTTCCATTTACTTAATTGCTGTGGAATTTGAATTTTAATTTTGATGGATCGATTTGTGATATTTTTGTTTCCTTTAAATCAGTTGTAATTGATTAATTTTTTGTGGAAACGAATGATCATTGGCAAATGATTGATTTCGTTTCCATTCCAATTGACTCATCTTTAATGATTTTGATGTTCAGTAAATTGATTCATGAATTGAGATCGATTTCGGATTATTTGAATCATTTTATATCTAATGAAGTCGTTTACTTGTTTCAGAATCGACTAATGTTTTATGGTACCTTCCGAATGATCGAAGACATTTCTTCGTTGATTTTTTATCAATTTTTTTTAATGATCCGATTTTCATTTTATTAATTGATTTTCAATTTCAATGCATCAATTTATGGTAATTTTGTATTTCTTTAACCGATTTATATTCCGATCATTTCCTCAAAATCTATCAATTTTTTGTAGAACTGAATCATTTTCTTGATTACTCGAATTTCATTCCATTAAGTTGATGATTTTCGATCAATTTTCGATAATTTTGTTTTCTTGGAATCGATATTTCAATGATTTAGTTTTTTCATGGAATCGAATGATCAATTACAAGTCATCGATTTCGTTTTCATTATAATTGGCCCCTTTTTAATGAGCTTGATGTGCAGTAAATAGATTTTGAATTTTTCGAATCCTTTTGTAATGAATTCATTTGTTTCAGAATCGATTAATGTTTTATGATATTGATTGATCGATTATATTTCTCCGATTTCATTTTCAATTCATCTAAGTATTATTTAATTTTGAATTTTATTCCAAATTTGAATACATCAATTTATGATATTTTTGCATTCTTCTAATCTATTTATATTTCAAGTATGTTCTTAAAATCGATCAATTTTTCTGTAGAATTCAATCAATTTCTTGATTATTTTCATTCCACTGAGCGACTAATTTTCAATTCTGATCGATCAATTTGTGATAATTTGATTTCTTAGAATCTAATTTTAATTTACTCCATTTTTCATGGAATCGAATGATGTGATCAATTTCATTTCCTTTCCAATTGACCCATTTTCAATGATTTTATTGTTCAGTAAATTGATTTAAAAATTGTGATTGATTTTTAATCATTCGAAATCCTTTTTGCAATTACTTGATTCATTTTCCTAAGTTGAACAATTTGTTGTAGAATTGACTCATTTTCTTGATTATTCGATTTTAATTTCATTAAGTGGCTGATTTTCAATTTTGATCGATCAATTAGTTATAAAATTGTTTTCTTTGGATCTATTTTAATTGATTCAATTTTTCATAGAATTGACTGATCTGTTCAATTTAATTTTCATTCCGATTGACCCATTTTCAATTATTTTGATGTTTAATTGATCGATTTAAAAATAGTGATTGACGTTCTATCAGTTCAATTTTTTTAGAATTGACTCATTTTCCCGATTACTTGATTTTTATTCCATTTAGTGACTGCTTTACAATTTTGATCGATCAGTTTGTGATAGTTTTTTTCTTTGTATCGAGGTCTAAATAATTAAATTTTTCATGGAAATCATTTTCTTGGTGATTCGATTTCCAATTTTGATCGATCAATGTGCGATGATTTTAAAATTTTGCTTTCCTGGAATTCGTTTGTAATTGGTTCACGTTTTTATGGAATTGAGTGGTCTTTGGCAAGTGACTGATTTAATTTCCATTCCAATTCAAACATTTTTGATGATTTTCATATTGTATAGTTCGATTTATAAATCATGATCGATTTTATTTGCTACATCGATCGATGAAAGGAGAAAATAATTTTTGATTTCTTCAAGTCGATGGTATTTTTGAAGGATATTTGACGAGACGAGACAAAGATCTTGTTTCCTGAGGTTTGTTTAATTTTTTTTTTTTTGTAGAAATATGTGTGTTAATTACCCTATATGTGCCTAAAGTATTTATAACGTTGATTTTAATTTTTCAAACCTTAATTCTTTTTTTTTCTGTTTCTGTTTCAGGCAGTCGTGTATTAAAAGTTGACTAAAAATCAGTTAACGGTTCGTAAACAAAATATAAAAAGATATATACTGATATTATTATGTATTAAAAGTAAAGTAAAAAAAAACTTATTTTAAAAAAATTTATAATTTATCGATAAAAATACGAATGTTCATTGGCAAACGGATTATAAATTTTCAGGGGTTATGTATACACTGTAGTTTTTCTCCTCTTGTAACTATAATTTTTTTCGGTTTGTTCTTTGATAATTTTTATTTTTTATTTTCATTTTACCAACGAACGCATCTATTTGAGTATAATTTTCCATGTTAACGTAACGTAACATTGATGATGTGTTTTGTTTCTCTTTTAAATGCATTCTATCAAACGCCCATACATTATACAAAGACTAGAACTGGCGATTGGAAAATTTCTAACGTACGTACGTATTAACGTAGTTTTTTTGTTCGCATCGGAATGAAGGGAAATATACGAGAAAATTATTGTAGCTGGTGATTTATTAATTTATATGAAATGAAGTGTGTATTTAATTTTTTAACGTGTATTGACCGACTGACTTTGAATTGAGTATTTAGTTATTGTTGTTTCTTTCGTTTGATTTTTTTCTTCAATCTTTTTTTCCCCCTTTTTAAATCAAAGTCGAGAAATTCTTGAATTTTAGCCTTAGAAAAAAAAATTCCACGAATTGTTGAATATCCAATGTTTGGGATTTAATCGTGTGTTTTAATTTTTACGTACGGTCTGTTTGTTTATTTTGTTTTATTATTTTTTTTATACGTTTACGATTAAACGAGAATAATTAGGATCGGGTTACTTATCCGATTATTTTTTTATTTTGAAAATATACGATACGGTTTTAGTTGTTGTAACGAAATCTTTTGAATAAGTTCGTGGTGTCAAACAGCAGATTATTGCATATTAAATCGAATTGGAAAAATTTGAAATTTGGATTTTTTTTCGTATGTATTACTTCTTTTTTTGTTTTTTTGAATAGAATTTACGCTATCGAGAATTTATTTGTGTTGTAAGTAGATGTCGTGTTTGGCTGCGCTTAATGTACAAGTAGTGGTTCCAAAATTAATGCTACGTATTTTACACTTTTATAAGGCGTGTCTGTGTTATGAATTTATTTGTTTTTAATTACTATGAATTAATTTCTCTCTATATATCTTTACTACTACTACTACACGGAAAAGAAATATATTCGAGGATGATTTTTTCCCCTTGTTTTCTTTGTCGGTGATTTAAGTGGTCAAGCTGGCCCAGGTCACTGCTTGGAAGTTACAGTTACCTGAGATCCCTACCGATCATCGTGGTTTATTGCGGGGTGAATTTTTAATAGTTTAACGTATTAATGTGTAATTTTTCTTTGTTCGTCTTTCTAGGAGGCACTAAGCCTGATGAATTATTATTAGATTCGATACTGTACGTACGTAGGTGGTTTGGTGGTGAAAATTCGATCCGGCCGAAACGTGCGAACGCAGGATACGTTTAGATTTGATTTTATGTACCTACACGGTGCTCTGAATCTAAATGTGGGGCCAGGGGCAAGATAGAATTAAGAACTGGGGCTCGTCGTGTGAACTAGGAACGAGAGATAGGTTTGATCACCTCTTCGAGGGGGTTTGGGACCAAGTTTATTATTAAGTCGAACGCGAGTCCGATAGGGGGCTCGTTTTATCTGAATTTTTTCATGTCAATTTATTCAAATATCATTTTTTCGACGAACCGAAGAAGGTACTGTTTAACCCAAGATGGGCACAGGAGGAGCTGAGTTGTGTAAATGATTGGAAAACTCGTATCCATTGAGTAAACTTGGTGAAAAGTTCACGCTAGACGATGCAAATGTGGCGAGATCACCCTTTAATCGTACGAAGATCGATTTTCGTACCAAAAATGCTCATCTTGCCCCTGGAATTTCTTTTCGAATACGCTGAAATGTTGATATACCAAAGCCGTTTCGTTGCTGTGTAATAAATTGTGTTGAACCGGAATCGTTAATGTGATTTAATCGGTATTTAGATGCAAAATGCAATCGTTCGACCGAACGTACGATTAATTAACGTGTTACCTCAGCAACGTGCCCACAGATCTATAAAACTTGTAACTTGACGACCTAAAATATTATTACGATAGTTAGTTTACTCTAAATAAAATCTAATCCTCGATGGAATTGCCCTATCGTCGGATTGCAGTTAAATTTTCACTATCGATGCAAAATACGTAGGATGTTATCGATGTGTGGTTTTTTTTAAATTAAATTTTCTCTATTAGTTTTACCTTTAAAATTCACTTTGTATTATAAGTTGGTTATGTGTTATTTTAATTGGCTTATAGATTAAAGTTGTTTTTTTTTTCAATATTAATCAAGATCAAGATATCTTTACAACGAAAGTATGTAATGTCGGTTATGGTTTTTTCAAAAATTTAAAGGGTTTCAATTTCGTCGACAAGACGTAAGGGTGTCGATTTGCACCCTCACTATGATCTCATTGATCTTGGTTCTACTTTAAAACACAATTTACCCCCATTTTTCTTCTTCGTATTCGAACTGTGTAAATTATTTCGAGATTTTATTATCATTAATATATTATTATAGAGTTTATGTATGATTAAAAATAAAAGTGTATAGTACAATTAAATTATTTATCTGAATCTTACTACTACTTGGGGATGCGAGTCAGCAGTCCTCTGGGTCTTTTCAAAGTATATATTAATGTAGCGAATGAATGTGAATATATAAATATAATTATTTTACTTTTACCTTTTCTTTTTATTTTTTTCGCCCTCTTTTATTTAAAATTTTTTTTGTAGCATATACAAATTATATAATTTCGTTTGTTTTATATAAAATTATATATATCACATATTCTCTTATATTTATTATAACAGATATTTTTATTTACGAAATTCGCAGTAGATCAAAAGAATTTTGAAATTTTGTTTTCTATATTCGCGTTTTATAAACGATATAAACGATTATCTGTGGTTAGATGTAGAGTATAAGTATTTTTGCGTCTCGAAATCGGTGTAATTTCGAACTCTTGTTTTCTTCTTTTTTTTTTTTGTTTAATTGATTGTTTTTTCTCCTTTTTTTTTAATTGTCATTTTGCTTATGTAATTATTTTCTCACCTGTAAAGGCTATTACGTTTTACGTTATCTGTTAACATTCTGTCTGAAATAATGTCATCGTATTGCACTTTCGCAATTTTTTTGTTTTGTAACACATTATTGTACAATAGAGTATAACTTATTTTAATAAATCTTTAGTTATCGATCAGCGTATGTTTTTGTCGTGAAAAAAATTTTTCCGGGTTTTGTAACATATTCCGCTTATGTAGCTACATTATTTATAAAACAGGAAATAAAAAGTTGAAAAGTTGTTGGGTTCGATGTTATTTGGGGATTGGGATTGGTTGTTGGGATGCTCGAATGATTTGGATTGTACACTTTGAAAATTTTCAGAAATTCGTCAAAAAACCATGGTTTTGATATTTTCTACGATCATAAGGGTGAATAAGAATTTAAAATGGTGATTACTATAATTAAAAAGAACGAAATTTACGTCGTAAACGTTAATTTCTGCACTGATTATTCATTTGATCTTAAAAATAAAAGCGCCAATGAATTCCTCGCATCAAAAAACCATGATTTTGACCCTTTGTTCGGTTATTTTGAGTGAGAAAACATTAAAACGATGATTTTCAAAAAATTAAATTATGCAAGATGCATGCAGCGCCGTCTATTACAAAAATGAACTAATTTGCATTGCAGAGTATGCAACCAAACATACTATGGTGCAAGAGTTGCATAATCACAGGTTTAAAAATTCCTCCAAAACTCAAGTCCATAGCATAGACTCGAGTTTTGGAGGATTTTTTAAACTTGTGATTATGCAACTCCTGCACCAAAGTATGTTTGGTTGCATACTCTGCAAGGCGTTTTTAGAACATTTTTTAATACTAGCTGTTGGAAACGTATGGTGGTGATTTTAATGGTGTTGAACAGCATATGAACAGTGTCAAATAGGGTATAATGAGGTTGTACAATTTGAAAATGCATTTAGTTTTTCGCAGTGGTGCCAACCTGATGAAAATAAAAGTTGGTAATCGCGTAATGTGACCTGTGGAAAACCGAAAACGTACAAGGGTAGAGGAGGGGTCAAAATAGGGAATAATGAGGTTAAGGTCGTAGAAAGAATTCGAAATAGGTACTTATAATTGGTTTTTCGCAGTGCTGCCAACCTGAGTAAAATAAAAGTTGACAAAGGCGTAGTGTGACTTGTTGGAATCATAGGTGCCTGGTGGAGAGACCGAATTAGGGTATGTCATACAGAGACGAAACTTGATCAAAAATCAGGGGGGGTTGAAGGATAAATTTGCCGACT
>FIZU01011550.1:0-11763 GCA_900064475.1 Pseudococcus longispinus | reverse complement strand
TAATAAGATGATGGATGTTTTTTGAAAATTTTATTTGAAAAACATATTTTTTCTATAATCAAACGCACTACCTGCAAAAACCTAAATTATTCTTATCAGGAGGCAGAGAGGGACTTATAAATTTGAGACAAATTCTGCTGAAAATATTACAAAATTCTGAAAAAGTGATGAAAATTTGAAAAATTTGTTAGAAATCTTGGTTTTAGCATCTTCAAAAATATGTCTTTTTATATATACAGGGTGTTCCAGTTAAGAGTAACCGCCTTCCAACTGGTAAGTAGGCAACCCATCCTGAGCCCAAGTAAATATGTTTGCCTACCCTTGGAATCAAAGGGGCAAAGTTATACTCATTCGAATTTTTTTTTGAAATCTTGTTCATTATTTTTGATTAGTCATACAAATTTTACTACGATGGGTAGATGGCTGCGGTTTTCGACATTCGAAGAAGCATTCATTCTAGTTTTTTTTCATGCAAAAGATTTTTGGATAAGTTGATTAGAAAACCCCAATAGCTAATAAAATATTCGAAAAAACGCAAAAAAATGTCTGTATTTTATCAATTTTACTGAAATTTAGAAAAATTTCCCATATTAACCTACCATTATTATGAACTCAATTTGTGTAAAAAATCATGCTCTTTTCAATGGTGCAAACCCCAGCTTTCTATCTTGTTCGAATCAAAAATTATACGTGATTAATTTTGAGAAAAAGACATTTTTATGTTTTTTTCTTAAAATTAAATTCGGCTTAGGATGGGTTGCCTACTTACCAGTTGAAAGGCGGTTACTTTTAACAGGGACACCCTGAATATATTTATAAATTTTTTAAATTTCAACTCTCAATTTTGAAAGAAATTATTTCTCTTTATTTGAAGTCTATCTTGAAAATTGAGTATTTCAAAAATTCATTAAAAGTTCCTCCTCCTCTCTCTCCCCCCCCCCCCCCCCACAATAAAAATATTTATCATAACATTTTTAATTGGAGCTCTCGCCTACGACACCATTTTGAAAGTTGAACTATGATAAGAAAGTTCAGCTTTCAACTTTTATGAAATTTTTTAAATCCGATTTCAGTGTCTTTTTGAACTAATGAAAATACGTGCCCCCGCCCCAATTGTCTTCCTCGAGGTGAATGATGAGCAGCCAATAGTACAGATTTTTTAATTGTTGGATGGATAAACTTCGTAAAAAATGCTGAGTAAAGGCAAAAGACTTGAGGGGAAAATAACTGATTTTTTGGCCGAATTGACATGAAATGACTTCTAATGACTTGAAAATCATTGGAATTGAACCAAACTGTAAATTGCACAGCTGATTTCTATATTTATTGTCAAATTTTTTGCAGTGAAGTTTGAAATGAAAATGAGATTTCAAGAAATCGAGCCCAAATCTATGAGTTTTTCCAGTCAGGGTGAATGAAATTACAATTTGCAATCAGAGCATCAAAGTTCAGTAAAATTGAAGAATTTTAATATGGGAGCATAGCCACAACTTTGCGAAGGGTGTGGAAAACACGATCAGAAAATAGAAAAATAAAAAAAATCACGATTTTCGAAAGAATCTTCAAAGAATATTGTCCGAGTAAGGTGCTGGGGGAAATTTTATTGAAAAATCTTATTCAAAAAGCAAAAAACATCTATTTTTGGGCGTTTAATAAAATTTTTAAAAATTTGAAATATTTTTAAAAATGAGGAAAATTTAAATTTTTCAGCCAGGGCAAAACTTTACTTCGACCATGGCATTGCCCTGATTGCCCTGACACTAGGTACAGGCTCTCAGAACCATCTTTTGCTCAACGTATAAACCCATCAGAACAGAAGTTTGCTATAAATATTCCATCAACAGTACGTCAACATTGACATTTATGGTCAATTTTTCTTCTCGTTCTCTCCGATGCTAAAACATTACAACGTTTGACGACCATTTTGAAGAGCTACGAGTACAAAGTATCGAGGCACGGGTTCGCTTACCATTTACGTACTCGAGTAAACATGAAAACAAACGCGATCAAACTGCGTATCTAGTATCTAACGTAGGGTATAGACGAACACAAAGTTCACATATTCTGCGCCGTAATACGCCTAATGAACCCATAAAACCCATCAAACGACCGTACCATTTAATAGCACACGAAAAGCATAATTTGAAAGAAGAAAAAAAAAGGCCCAGCTCTCGGCGTCTATGGTACCTATACCATACTTATGTGAGTAGGTCTAGGTACTTTAGGATACATTAACAAATTTCCACCGTGTAACCTCAAAATACACGTATACGTAGCTAACGTTAACACGGACTGATGCTATTATAAAAGCTCATGCATCTATACACGTAGTGAACATGTAGCTGTAGCTGCTCTTTCTTGTCTGATGCGCGTAAAGCTCTCTCTTTCTCTCTCGTTGTTTCGTATCCGGTAACAAAAAGCTACTCGATTCCCTCGTTAATTACAACCTTCTCGTAAAATTACCCGCTTCGTTTACACAGGTATATTATGCCAAAATAACGTTGGTACTATAAACGCAGTGTAGTATACTTATGTGCATTCTTCGCCGAGATGCTCTTTAATTTCAGAGTACTAATATAAGGTTTATGTTTGATATATTTTCGATGAGAAAAAAAATGGCTGTGTTGCGAAATCTGCGATGGTGTTATTTTTCAATGGAAGATTCTAGGTAATTAACGAATGTAGTTGGGTGAAATTCGACGTAGCAATCGATTGCGCAGACACAAGGAATCAAAGTTTAAACTTCTAATTCGGAATAGAGAGAATAATTCCTTTGACGGTGTAGATAGGCAACTTATTAGTCTCTGTGTGATTTTATCGAATCATATTTTTGTACAAATTATTCGAATGAAAGCTGATTGATAGATTTTTCGAATAAAAAGTGAACTCAAATGCTTCTTTTTTTGACTAGACTGAAGAAAAATAGTCAAGTTAATTAAGTCATCTTTGTTGTTCATGAGAAGAAATTAGTCTTCACTCATCATTGGATAGTTTTCTGCGAAAATTTTTTGAAACGATGAATTCCTCTATTTTTCCTACTTTTTTTTGAGAAAATGTAAGCGAAGGTCTAAAACGAAAATTTGATAAAAAAAAAAAAGTTTGTTTTTTTATGCCAAAATTTCCATCATTTTAAAATTCCCACAGTCGATCTCTAAAAATAAACCGATTATTATCATTAGAATTTACACCATTTTTAAATTCACACCTTAAGACTATACAGTCGCATTTATCTAATCGTTTTCTTCGCTTTTTCATAGTGCAAAACTTTTTTCCGTTAGAAACGAAGGGAAAAAATTCATGACATCGGGTTTCCCTTCTATATTTTCCAGATCTGCATTCCATTCGTTTTTTTTTTCTTATAGATGTCATAAAAATGCCACGTTTTCACATTTTTCACATTCACCTACCCGTAATTTATTGTTTTTTTCTTTCAATTTCCAAAATCTCGAATTATTATTGTTCGCAGCGAGTTCCATTATCGTACTTTTTCTACAAAAAAGTTTGGAATTATCGTTCGTTTTAGGAGATTTGCTCGAATTTCTTTCATTTTAATGCCATTAAATACCTACGATGTACTTGTATTTTGAAAAGTTGGACATTTTTACGAAAATTTGTATAAATTACCAAGGGTATATTGTATCTAAAGGATGGAGTGAGGATTTTTGCGAAATGGTTTATTTTTTTGTGATTTATATGGTCGAACGTATCGTGTAAATTTTTGGGATTCGGATTTCCTGTGAAATGAAGTTCATTTGATTGGGCGTAATTTGTATATTTTGGACATTTTAAGGATTATTTCGACTTTTCTTTAGATATTTCGATCAATTTTTTAGCTTAGGATAAGCTTTTAATGTAGCGAAATTTTCCGATAGTGACTTCTTGATATTTTCTCAGACTTTTTTGAACTGAAAAATGTTCAGATTTCCATTGATTTCTTGTACTTGGAGAATTTCAGAGGTAATGCTGACTTTTAGGCATTTTGTCAGACAAACAATTTAGACTTTTTGAACTTGGAAAATTTTAGAAATCAGGGTAACTTTCCGATATTTTATCAGGCAGACTTCTTGAATTTGGAAAACTTCAGATATTACGCTGACTTTCGGACATTTTGTCAGACTTTTTTGGACTTGGAAATTTTTAAGAATTCAAATGAATTTCTGAACTTGCAGAATTTCAACTTTATGGGCTTGGAAAATTTCAAGAAAGTTCTTTGTCACCTAGATTTTTACCTGAAGCTGACTTTCAGACATTTTGCTGGACTTTTTCGAATTTCGAAAAATTTTCAGATATTTACTGACTTTTTGTTCTTGGAACTGGATTTCGAAAATTTTTCAAGAAAATTCCATCACGAAATTCACTCACGAAAATCCGTTTCAATGACTTTTAAATATTTTGTCTGACTTTTTTGGACTTGAAGAAATTCTTCAGAATTCTAATGACTTTTTGGACTTCGAAAATTTTAAGAATTGAAATGAATTTCTGAACTTGGAAAATTTCAAGAAAGTTCAAATCAGACATTTTGTCAGGCAGATTTTTACTTAAAGCTGACTTTTGGACTTTTTTTTTTGAATTTGGAAATTTTTTCAGATTCCTGCTGACTTTTTGTTCTCGGAATTGGATTTCAAAAAATTTTCAACAAAATTCCATTACGAAATTTACTTACGAAAATCTGTTTCAATGACTTTTTTTGGACTTGGAGGAGTTCTTCAGAATTCAGATAACTTTTTGGATTTGGAAAATTTCAAATAGCACGACTTATGGACTTGAAAAATTCAATGAGCAAAAACATCCTATGTTTTATAGTTTCATGGGTAGTATGAAAATGGAGGACTTATATTTTCTCTCTTCGAGCATATTCCAATAAATTCTTCCTCCCCTTTCCCCCATCCTCCAACTTTACTTGGACTATATTCTTCAATAGGTTAAACAATAACTTTTTTTAATATTGAAAAAAATGAATTTTTTTCAATTTAAACAGTGAAATGATTTTTGGATTCTGGTCAAAAAATTTTTTCCAGGATTACTCATTTTGATATTGCATATTTCAGCTTGTCGAATGCATATTTTTGCATGAATGCATATCAAGTTCATTTGGCCATAGTATTGCCATCTTTCAGAAATTTCAGGACATAAAAATCCTTGCTCTACTTGTGAAACATTCAAAATCTAATTTTAGCAAAAAGCCTTGCGAATTTACGATCAAAATAAAACACACAACTCTCTCATCTTTCTGAAGCTAAATTTCCTATTTTCAAGATTTCTACTCGTAAGATTTTCTATGAATTCTGATTCTAAACTGTGTTTTACTCGGAAAAAAATGTTTCTTTCTTTAAATGATTTTATTTTATCTGAAGATGCTAAAAATTTGTTCAAAAACGTAACTCAAATGATCGTCAGAATGTTTTCAATGTTTGAGTTACGTTTTGGAGCAAATTTTTGACATCTGTGGATCAGAATAGCTCAATTGCTACAAATTTGCCTGATAGTTTTCGGCTCAAGTTCCCAAATCCTGTTTTTCGAATAGAAAACCCTTTGAATGGTCGTTTTTCCGAATGATTTTTTTTCAGGAAGGTTTCTCACGAATCCAATTTTTCCAAAAATTATTATAATCGATTTTTTTCCTTTATGAAATGAAAATCTCGAGCTAGAATTTTTTGAAGTTTAACTAAAAACGGTTAAAAATGGTGAAGGAGTTAGTTCATGGCTTTTTTTTCTATTTTTAGAGCGACAAAAAAGCAGGTAGAAGTCAACGAATTTAGATCGATTTTGGCAAAATCTCTGAAATATGTAGAAAAATGACCAAAAAACGTTGAAATATGCACTTTTTACGTTTTTTGAAGTCTGAATTTGCAAAAATATGCAATTTTGGCTGAAACATACAAAATGAAATAGGGCTCAATTGTCAAAAAATTTCAGGAGTCGTATAGATCCCTTGAAATATGCACTTTTTGTCAAGTATTTATCTATGCATTTGCATAAAAATCCTAGCTCTAGAGATAAGTAAGTGTGTTTTCAAAATCGCTGATACCTGCTTTGTTTTTCATTTCCAAAATGCAATTTCTGAGGCAATGAGAGTCATTTGCATAAATATACGAGTAAATAGAACGTTCGTTATCGACGGTTTGGAAATTGTGCAAAACTTCTATCTCAATTTTTTTATTTTTGTATAACAATAAAAATATTGGACGATTTTTGGACAATAAATACTTCAAAAAATACTTTTTGGATTGATTCGAGGTCGTTGATTTGATTAAAAATGTGATAGAAATTCGGTCTTCAGAATACTTGCGGTAGAATTCGGGAAAAATTTATTCGAGAGAGACATTATTTAGTAAAATTGATTCGGGAATTCGGTCGTAGAGGTGAGAAGATTCGAGAAAACAATATTTAAGAAAAAAGTTGGCTATTTAGAAAAAATTGTACCAGAATCCCCAAAAAACATCCCAAACAGTCTCACGTCTCCCCAATAGCCCAGTCTCGGATATTTGTAAATTCGCCTAATTTTTTCTGAAACGAACAAATTTTAAAACTTACACCTCCCCTTTCCCCTCTCCCCACAATAACAAAATTTAATCTCATTTCGCGACCTTCAATCGTGGCTTGTTTTATATTCGAGAAAACCATCAAAGTTCACCATTTAGGCAAACTATCGTTGAATTTGTAAACTGTTGCGTCATCAAAAGAAAGGCGAAATTATCACAACACTCGACTCGAAATAAAGCAAAATAATCAAAACCGCGATGAAATGCTGACGAATGAAAATACTCCGGTGGTTTTTTTTTTTCAACTGTTGCTGAAAATTGCAGAAAGTTGGTAAATTGGAGAACGTAATGAGAGTTGGCTTTATATGACTTCGGGGATCCGAGTTTTTTACGCTTGGTTAATCAATCTTGCTCGATTTTGTTTTGGAAGATTGCTACATTTCGTGATAATTTTTCGACGGTTGAAGCTTTCGGAATTTTTGGGATATTCCAGACAATGCTCTAAAATAAAATCCAATTTCAACCCCAGTCATCTTCAAGGTTGGTTTACTCGCACTCGTGTACGCGAAATCTGCTCTGTGGTCACGCAGGCCATTAAAATCTCACCTTTTTGGTCATCACATCGACATGTAAAATATACAAAACACCGACGACGAGAAAAAAACCACAACACGTCAAACCTTTTCGTCTGGTTAGTTTAAAAAACCATTATACAAGAGGCAAAAAAAAAGGGGGGTAAGAGAGAATAAAACAAACACCCACCAAAAACAACGAAACCGCGTCGTTTTTTTTTTCGCACTCGAAAATATAATACGAACGAACGCACGAACCCGCGTCGAACGCAACCACTCGCGAATTAGCCGAGCCGCCGAAATAAAGGCGAAAAAAAAATCGCAGCGCACGATATCGTCTCGGGTACACAGAGACAAAGCTATGGAGAAAAATGAACGAAACGAAAAAGAGGAGCAAAGGAGAAAAAAAAAACCGCCAAACGAATAGGACGCGTACGACGCACGCGAGAGAACAAGTTACGCGTATTCAGCGGCCGCCGCGAAATACTCGAAAAGCTTTTAAAAGCTTTGACGAATAATGCAAAAAACTTTCTACCTATACTCGGCGGCGCAAGCGCTTATAGCCATTCTCATCGCCGTCGTCAGTGCCCACTTAACCATTTTTATCCGGTCGATATGGTGTGTAACGGATAAGCATATCTCGCATCATAAACATAAGCCTTTCACAAAATGATAATCATAATAATGATAAAAAATAATAATAGAGAGAAAAAAAAGCAGCGAGCCTCACTCGGGTCTCTGTTACTTGGTGCTCGTCGCGTCGCAGTCGTCGCGAGCCACGTTGAACCTTACAGCCTTATACGTCGAGAAAGAGAGAGAAAAAAAAACTTCAATACACGTTTACTATATACGAGTACACAGGCACACGTAGGTACGTACCAAATGAACTACTTTTCGTCGACATTTTTAAAGCCGATAAAGGTGTATAGCTTTTCTATGCGAAATCTCTCGTTCTCGTTGCTCTGCCTTTCCAACCCTTGCATTTTTTCTCATACTCGTCTCCTTGATAACTTTCTCCTGGGGGGTTTCTTCGGCAGGCTATTTCAACCGTACTTATATCTGCCTACCGGTATAATACAAATAAGACGTGGAAACTTTCCAAGGTCTAAATCCGAATACCCAGTCCCATAAACGACCCATCTAGGTGATCATCGGCCGTCCAAATTATTTTCCTGTATCCTTACATACCTTCTTTTTGCGTTCCTTTCAATCCTCTGCACTTTTTAAACAATTTACCGAAAGTAGGAAAGAAATTACCGACGATTTGGGGCGATTTTCTCGTCTTTATTTGTTCTTCGCTGTGTCGGCGTAAGCGGTTAGCACAGGATTTTTCTGAACACGAGTTGGTATCTGTGGTTTCTTCTAGTATGAACCAAAAGAAAAATTTGAAGGAGAGGGGTCATCAAAAATTACCTTTAGGAGACGAGCAGGAAAGGGTTTTAAAAGTGGAAACAGTTCTATTTCTGCACATAAAGGAGTAGGAGTTATGATTGGTATCATTTCCATGTAATGTGATCCTCCTGAACTCGAATCCGTCATTACTTTCTCGATTGAAAGTAGAGAAGTGGCACAATCGTGAAATTTGTGTCGCAGAAAATGATCAATTTTCGTATAAATTCGATAAATTCCTATCTTCTAAGAAGAATGACTTCTCACCACTGCAAAATAGGAAAAAAATTGCCAAATAAAAAATGATGAATTTTTATTTCTCTACAACTTTTGTTTCAAGTTTTTTATCGTATAATGATTTTTTACTGCAACGTAATTTTTTTTGGGACACCCGGGCGAAAAAATTTGCTGAATTGACGATACGAAAAAAAGTTTCGAACAAAAGTTGTAGAACGTTGAAAATCGAACATTTTTTATTCTATAATTTTTTTCCCATCTCGAAATGAGGAAGAGCTGTTCTTCTGAAAGTAAAAAATTCTGTTAATTTAGGCACAAATCGATGACTATTCCATAATTGTGAGAATTTCCTACTCGCTACCAGGAAACTAAGTTCGAATTTGAGTTTGAGCATTTTACGCTGACCAAATTCGACATTTGAGAGAATTTCATACTTCCTATCTGGTGTTATGTAAGAACCAGTTTGGGTAAAAAAGAAAGAGACAGGGTAACGTTGATTATTAGAAATAAAAGGTATGAAGCTTTTGATTTAAAGAAGAGGTTGTTGTATTGCTTTTATCTTTGGAGTATGCAGATGGTTTGATTTTTGCTGTGCTTGATTTTGTAAAGGTATTGGTGGTAGATATAGCTTTATTTGATAATTTTTTATAAATATTTTTCGTGATTATTTTAAATTACATTTTTTTCAATATTTCGCGTCGTAAGCTCTTTTACTAATTTTTATTTTTTCTCGTTGGTAATTTCCATTTCTATTGTTCATTTAATACGGTGTGATATGGCTTAAAGCCATTTATAAACGAGAGGGGTTAGTTCCAACTAAATAAATAATGCAAATACTTTCGATTCACCCCCTTACTAACAATTACAAGCGAGCTATGTGTAGGTACCCACTCCCTAAAATTTTAATTTTCTTTTGGTAACTTTTCAAAAAACCTACCCATGGCTATGACCTTGTAATTCCTACCTTTTTAATGCTTTCAAAATTTACACAACACTGGAAACTAACTTCGAATTCAGGTTTAGGACTTTCGAATTATAACGAAGACACGTTCTTTGATTTATTGGTCACACATACAGGGTTGAAAAAATGAAAAATTAAGATTTTACTTCCATTTTCACAAAAATTGGTCATTTTCTGGGGCACAAATTTCAAAATTGTGCCACTTCTATAGTTTTAATCGGGATACGCTTATGACGGATTCGAGTTCAGGAAGGTCGAATTAAGTGGAAATGATACCAAATACACTCCCTATCTTCTTATGTGCAGAAATACTCCCAAAATTCTCTCCTCCTCGTCTCTTAAGAGTGATTTTTAATGGCCCATTTTCCCAAAAATTTGTTTTGGTTCATTAGGGTGTCTAACAAATCATGGAAGTTATGAAAAAGTCGAAGATTTCAAAAAAGGGTCATGAAAGTCGAAGAAAAGTCATTTCACTTTTGAAGTCGTGGATTTTTGATTGAGCAAAATTCAAATTGGGTTATGATTAATTTGTTTTTGTTTTTTTTTTTTTGCAAAGTTGCAAAAATTTTCTAGAAAAAATAACTTTCAACAGTTTCAACATGTAAAAATTAAAAAAGGTCACAGAAAAATTCATCGAAAAGCCACGAATTTCCTAAAAAATGCAGTTAGACCCCCTGTTCATACTAAAAAGAAAATTCAATTACCTAGTTTTTTCATCGTTGGTTACTTTTATTACCTTACCATGGGCGTCGCTGACGGGGGGGGGGGGGGTCTCCCAATATTTAGTTTTAAAAAAGTATGAAACGATCGGCTGGGTTATCAACTACTGCAGGGTTATTAAAATCACGGTCAAAAATTAACGATAGGTTTCCCAGTGATATAAGTATGCCTCATTAGTTTATATGTATATTTGTAAATCTCGAGAGAAAAATTGCGCCCCCCACCCCAATATTTGAAACTCAACGACGCGCATGTTACTTACTATTTTCTCCAAAAAATACTTAAGTTTCTTTTTTCATGAATTTCAACTTGAAGAATAATCAATAACAAAATTTGTGATTTTTTTTCATGCTGATGTAAAGTTACCTATTATCTTCTTCTTCGAAAAATTAGAAACTTGAAGCAAGAATACGTGGCTCTTAAAATTATTGAAATTTCCATAAAAAGTCATTTAAAATACTGTGTAACCAGTCAAGAGATAATGAAAACCATCGAGAATTCCATTTCAACTTCCGGATTTTTCGTAAAAATCAGCTAAACGGTTAAAAATATCATAAACAGTGTCAAAAATCTCGTATAAATTATGAAAAATTCCAAAAAATTGTTGAAAAATGTTGTAAAAGTGCTTGAAAAAATGTTGGAAAATGTGAAAATTTTAACAATTTTACGAAACTTTCGACGGATTTTATGATTTTTTAACCGTTTTTACACTATTTTCAATGATTTTTGTAAAAAATTTCAACAAATAACATTTTTAATGACTTTTATATTTTTATGATTTTTTTTGCCATATTTCAAATGACTTTTATAAATTTTTTAACAATTTTTACGAGATTACTGACAGTTGAGATTTTCTATGACAATTTCAATAATTATTTTATTGGGGGGGGGGGCATACTGATAATTTGCACGTTCATTTTTTTGTCCAATTTTTTTTCAGCTTTTCCATATTTTGTTAGACTTTTGCAAACATATATTTTGCTGACCAGTTGACTTTTTAGACTTGGAAAAAAAATTATATTGTTTCAAAATTTGACTTTTAGGTGTTTTTTGTCAGACATTATGACATTTTGTTTAACTTTAAATTAAGAAAAATTGATTTTTTTATGAGTGTTCAAAAGTCTAACAAAATATTGAATTAAAGAAAACTGAGAACAATTTCGTTTTGTTTAATTTCAATCAATTAATAAATGTGATTTTGTTTTGTTCTGTTATAGGTAAGTTCCTGATGAAGATATTAATGGATTGTGTTTGTAGTATCATACTCGTAACTTGTACATATGTATAAGAAAAGCTCACTAAGTAAGTTTGAAAAAATGAATTATAATCGACTAGAAAGTCGACGTTTTGACATGGATATGTCTAATGGCTGGGGTCAATCCTAAAAAAGTGTCCATTTTTT